>RJWM01017848.1:0-41862 GCA_004363535.1 Dasyprocta punctata | reverse complement strand
CTATTTTCTTTTAGCGTATTTTGCTATTCAAGTTAAGTTATGAAGATACCTCGAAAGAATGCATTTTCTTCTCAATATAACTTTAGGTATACCCCATATATTTTGTTCTCCTTCTTATTAATTCCAAAATACTTTTTATTACCAGTGTTATTGTCTCTTTGAATCAGGTGTTATTCAGAAGACTGGTTCTTAGCTTCTGTGGGTTTGTTCTGTTTCCCTCACAGCTAACATGAGGGTGTTGGGTAACAAATGCAAGCTTCAGACACCTGTAACAGCAAGAAAGAGTGCTGGTAAGAAAGCCTTGTGTGTGGCCGTTTGTGATCAGATGCACTCCATTTCACCAACCCCTCCCTGCTTACCAGCTAGATTCTCAGATAGATGTCATCCTCGAGCCTCAGTTTCCTGGTCTATGAATTGGAAGGCATGCCAGAGCTACTGACAGTAACAACCGTATTCCGGAGTGATCATGGGGTGATCATGGGGTTCAAGTGAGGACGTGGGTGTCCCACTCAGCGCTGTAGCAGTGGGCCTCACCATACCCTATAGACATCTGTCTTGGCTACTTTTCTCTCCTTGCTGAGACAAAATACCTGACACCCAAAATTAGGAAAGGAAAGGTTTATTTCTTACAGTTCTTGGAGGTTTCAGTTCATAATCAGCTGGTTCCAAGGCAGGGTGGCGTGACACTGGGACAACACTTTAAGGCAGAAGCCAAAGCAAAAAGGGGCAAGAGCAAGCCTCTTTTTCTCCCTTGTATTGTACACAGGACACCCCGTCCTCCAGGGTGGGTGTAGCATTCACAAATCTCCTTGCCTTCCTTTGCATAGGGTGAAGATATTTACAAAGTAAGAACCCTGGCTCCCTGCTGAGTCTCTCAGTTAAACTTCTGACCTTCTCAAATTGACACAATGAACAGGTAACTGCTTGTGCTCTACAACCCAAGATGTAGAGCTGCTGAGTTACTTAATTAAGCTTCTAGATGTCTCAAGTTGACAGAATGTATAAGCCATAACAACATCTACATTTAAAACTAGATGATTTGGACAAGAAAGGGAAAGTGAGTGGTTCTAATTTCTGCTTTCCCAGCAAAGAACAACCAAAGCTTGCAGATATAAGAAGGCACCCTGGTTGGGAGTTAGGGAGTGTTCCTAAAAGTAACGGAAGCCTCTGGTACTGAGCAAACCAGGCTCTGGCGCAGATAAGAAGCCAGAGGTAAGAACCACAGCCACATGACTCTCAAGGCCAGTTTACATCCCTGGGTGGTGCCACCTAAAATATTCGCACCACACACCTGACCCATGCCATGCAGCATGCTGGCAAGGGCCCAGGGCGCATGGGGCCAGGAAGTCTGAGCATGGGCCTTTGGCCTTTCCTTACCACTGTGTGACCTTGAAGTCACGCACAGTCTCTAGGCCACATCATGGAGAAAATGATACACGTTGCCTTTAGAAGAGCGTCTGTCACAAGGTACACACGTACTCCAAGTCGAAATAACTACTAAGTAACAAAACATTTGTACTGCTACTTGTCCTCCCAAATGTCCCTGACCACAATAAAATACATATGTGAAAGTGTTTTGTTAGTTAATTTTTATTATCATTTCTTTCAGTGAAGCCCCACCAGTCATCCCAAACTTAAAGCCAACACAGGGACATGCACAGAAGTTGAAAGGAGCAAAGAGGTAAGACGTTAACAACACAAGAAAGGAAGCAGAAAAATTACTGTTTCCCCAGGCAGCAGAGGCAAAGCTCCTCCTGCTGCTGAAGTGTTGGAAGAATAAGGAAGAAGAGTTGGAGGAGGAAAAAGAGGAGAGAGAACGGAAAAGGGAAAGGGACCTGGGGAGGGGAGAGGGGAAGGCACAGGAAGAAAAAGAAGAGAAGGAAAAGGAGGGAGGAGAAAAGGAAGAAATAAACAAAAGCAAAACAAAGCAAAGCGAAGGAAACCAAAGGAAAGGGAAGCAAAGGAAAGGGAGAAGATGTCTGCCCATTATTCTTTCAGCCCCAGGCCCTGTAGAGTTCAGTTGTCCTGGGCATGGCTAAATGCAGAAAGAACCCACAGGGGTCTGCAAGGGCTGGTAGGGACTGAGAGAAAAACACCAGCTCACAATGCACAACATCCCTCCGCTCAAGGATATCTCCTGCCCACCGCTGGGAGGACAGTGGTGCCAGCTGAGTTTCTGATGTGGGGGCCGAGCCTGCTGCAAGAAGTGCCCTGTCTGCTCATGGCACCCCCAGTTCCCGGACCCTCCGTGCCCTCTCTTCCCCCCAGCCTGGCCTGGCAGGATGGTGCTGTTTATCACAAGCACCCGCACACCGGAGCCCTGCGGGCACATCTCCACCGCTGGCAGAGGGGCTGCGGGCCAGGGACTCAGGCAGTGCCCCGGTCAGGCCCATGGGCTCGTTCTCTTCGTGCAGTCTGGAGCTTGCTCGCACTGGTGTGCTGCCCTGTGTCTCCTGGCTCGAACAAACGCTTGCCTTCACACCACGCCCACAGGCGCTCGCCCGCGTGCCACACAGAGTCACACAGATGTTCTCTGCACACTCGTGCGCAGCAGCACGCTCACACACGCCCACATGCACACCCACAACTCAGTCCCCACATTCATTCGCACGGCAGCCTCTGCCTCCACCAGCGTCTCTCAGAGAGGTGCAGCAAATTCTAACCCCGAGGAGGCCCCGTCTTTCTGGGGGTGCCGGTGGGGAGAGAGGCCTGCATCTTCTGTGTGTTGAGAGGGAGACGGAGAAGGTCTGTCCACCTCCGGAAGGCAGCATGTGGAGGCCTCGAGTGCTGCTCTGGAGCCACCTCCTGGGACTGATTTCATTCCAGCCTCAATACCCGGCATGCGACACAGAAAGGTTGTGCAAAGGGGTCACTCAGGGGGAAGTGCCCCGGAGAAACAAGTTGCTCCCCTGCACCTCCCAGAGCTCCAGACGCGGTTCTGGATGGCTTTGAGGCACTAGGTTTTGGGGTGGCTTGTTACCTAGCAACAGATAAGTGACATGAATTGCCTAACGGAACCAACAAGGGTCTCCAAGTGCACTTGGCCGCAGCTCAGCGGTACAGTTACTGAGGCACTTTGTGTCTTAGAGACTCTATGGAGATGTGTTTGAGGCTATGTACATACGTATCAGTCTTCTAAAATCTATGCAAAGCAGACACAATTATCCCTATTTTAGAGAAGAGACTGATGGTGACAGTCCCAAGGTCAAAGCCTAGACACTAACAGACATAGCCACTGAACGGCCGGGGCAGGTCATTCCAAAGCCGGGTCCTTCGGATGCATCGTGACACCCCTGACCATGCTGGTATGGTTCTTTGGTGCTCTGTAGCCTGGCGACCTTAGACTTTTCCAATGCCTGAACGAACGGATCACACAGAACAAAAGAATTTAACAAGCTAAGAATTTAACAAGCCGCAGGATCCAAAGGGCCTTCCACGACGAAGCCCCAGCGTGGGCTCCCCCCGCTTCTGCCAGAGCGCTTACTCCTGTCCGCGAGGCTCCTGTCTCCCCAGCAATTGCAGCCTGCATGTCTTTGGGACTTCTCTGGTTTCTTCACTACAATGAAGGAAATTTGGGATTTAAGTGATATGAAGTTCACCAAAATTAATTAAGTCCTTGCTTCATCTTTTCTCCATGAAAACAGAAGGAGGTCCTGGAAGATAAACCCCACACAGCAGAATAAAAAACAAGACATTCCCTCCACAAACACTTGGAAAAACCCTACTTCTTATTTTGGCCCTCGGTATCCCAGGGGCAGCTTCTCGAGGCAAAGCCCAGCCCCTGAATCCGGCCCATCTGACCAGACATGCACCTGGTCCACCGTGAGACCCGCACAGGGTCTGTCAGGCCGGGGAGCCATGGTTCCCTTCCAGACCCTTTGCCCGGCACCTGCACGCTGGACGGCCTTGCGGCCAAGCTTCCCGTCTGTCTGCACCGCAGCTCGCTGCTGTGGGCTTGGCTGTAAGGCAGACCGATCTGCAATGGGCACCTTCTCCAGCCCTGGCTGTGTGATCTTAGAGCAGGAACTCAATTTCTCCAAAGGTTCTAATCTGCAAAATAAAAGTGAAAAGCAAGGCATGGCGGCACATGCGTGTGATCTATGAACTCTGAGAGACTGAGGCAGGAAGCTCGCAGGGCTGAGCTCAGCCTGGGGACTTAGCAAAACCCAAAAAATAGCTGGGAGTGTAGCTCAGTGCAAAGGCCCTGGGTTCAATCCCCAGTGCCTAAATAAATAAATAAAGACTTTATCTATTATAAGTTATCTATTATAAAGTCTTTATTTATTTATTTAGCTTAGAAGTCTCACCTAGAAGCTATAAAATAGAGAGTCCCACCCTTTGCCATCCCTTCCTGTAAAAGAAGGTCAGAGGCACGCCTCAGGTGTACTGGTCCAGTGTGGCTGACAGCATCTGCTGCGGCACAAAGGGACGGGACCTGTGACAGGACAGAGGCCTCTTCCCCTTTTTCCTCCTAGAAGAATCTCCTACTTTTAGCCAAACACAAAGCTATCAAAATAAAAACTATTTTCCAGCCACCACCACCACGAGATGTGGCCACCCGACGAAGTCCCAGACGATGGAGGACGAGAGTTGGGGTCATGTGCCAGCTCCAGGAAGACTCCTTCCGGGGAGCCGGCCTGCCTTTCCGAGTCTTCTCCCCATTTCTGTTGCTGAAATTAGACAGCAAGGCTGGCATCCAGGCAGCCACTCCAGACCACGAGGCAGTGTCCTCCGGGTGGCAGGGAAAACGACAGAAGTCCGGGCTGCTGACGGTCGCAGAGGCACTGAGCTTGCCAGATTCCTTTAGTAACAGAAAGACAAACTTTTACTCTGCTTAAACCACAACCATGTTAACTTTTTCTGTCACCCATAGCTGAACTTAAACTTTATTCCTATTAAAAATGAACATGCTCTGTGATAAATTTGCTCTTAATATATGTTCAAAAGCATATTTTCCAAGATTGTTTATTCCCAATTCTTTAAAAATGGGATATGTCCAATCCGTTTCCTGAAGCGTCCCCTCCCTTCTTCATGCAAGGCCACAGCGAACCCAGTGCACCTGCTGGTCTATTTCCAGTGTTCGGCACTCGGGAAATATTCCAAGCCTCCCAATGGATTTGAAACTGAAAAGGCCAATTGTTTCTTCATCCTTGGGACTGAACCCAGGGCTTTTGCACTGAGGTAAATCCCCGGTTCTTTCTTATTTTTCTGTTTTGAGACAAGTTCTCATTAAGTGGCTAACTTGCCCCAACTGGGTTTGAACTAGAGATCCTCCTGCCGCAGCCTTCCCAGAGGGCTGGGATTACAGGCACATGCCACCGCACACAGCTGAAAGTTCAATTTCAAGGGAAAGATAAGCTTTGAAGAGTTTGCCACATCAAACCCCATTATGTTCATTTGTTAATGATGAAAATAATAATGTCTGAAATATTTTCATGTTTACCATGTGTTAAATGGTGATATACTTGCCCAGAGTGAAGGCACATGCTTGCAATTCCAGCACCCTAGAGGCTGAAACAGGAAGATCGCCCTGAGTCTGACATGCTGGGCTACATAGTGAGTGGAAGGCCAGCCTGGGGTACCCAGTGAGTTCAGAGCCAGACTGGACTACACAGGTAGACTCTGTTTCCAAAAATAAATAGTACATACTTGGCACAGAGCACTTCATTTCCTCTTTCCAACACACTTGTGATTTGCTATGCTTGTCATTTCTGTACTTTGAATGAGAGACCAACTGCCTGCTGAATCAGCTGCTCATCCAGGCCCTGAGAATGCCAGGTCCTTACTCTCCATCATCTGTGTCCAAGTCTGATGGACGCCAAGGGCAGGCGGTCTGCTTGGGCTGCAGTGCAGGGGGAAATGCACTCCTCTGCCCACTTCATCCCGAGCGCCAGCCCTGAGCTGGAGCCACCTCCGCCCTCCCTAAGTAAGACCCTCGAGCTGTGGCCTCTGAGGTGACTCTGTTCCCACCCAACCTCTCCAGCCAGAGGCAGGATTCGCATTAACAGCTGCTCACACTTGATTTATGACAGCTCATTTCAAACCCCATCGATCTCTCTAGCACTGAGAAAGCTGAACTCTGTACTGGTTCCTGAGAGCAGTTTGAATCATGTATTCAGACCCTCCATCATTTTAAAGCCCCGTCTGCGGGCTGAGGGAGAAAGTCCACAGTGTCCTGTAAATTTATCACCAGGTTAATTTGAAATTTGTACCTGTCTCCACTTAAGTTACCTGGACTTCTGGTTAGATGCCAAAGTCCAAATCCTGACTTGGGTTCTGTTCCTTGAATCTCATTTTTAAAATTCTGAGTGTATAAAAAATACCAGAGAAGTATTTGACCTTTTGCATTAAACTCTAGGATAACTTGGTCATAGGTGGGACTGATAACTATACAGACTTTCATCTCACAGTAAAATGAATTATCCTGAAATGCAGACCCTTGGTATTCAACATGGCTGACCAGAGGAGAAGCCTGGTTCAGAGCTACTCAGAGAAATCCAACTAAAACACAGATAATTGGAAGAAAGGGGAGGGGCATACACCCTGAAACTAAAGTCAATCTGACATAAGAGATTCATGGATCAAGCCAAACACAGATAAAGAACTTAATAAAATGGCCAGCCAGCCCACCAAGATGACTGCTCGCCATACTTGGAGCCTTAACAGAAGAGGCAAAGAAAAAAAAAAAAGAATATACTAAACTAATGTGGCTAAACCAAGCCATATAGGATAGATGTGGGATGTGAGGTCCCCTGCCCCTTGTGCATTCCAGCAGAGGGGGATCACCAAGTGAGGCAGGCAGTTGAATGGTGGGGAAAAGTAGGGAGCCAACAGGAGGAAAAAAGCATGGCAGAGATGAACCACTGCATGTTGGCCATAACCAATAATGTAGATGGCCTTGATCCACCAATAAAAAGAAGCACAGGCAGAGTGGATCAAGAAACAAGATTCGTTGGTATGCGATGTGCAAGAAACACATCAACTCAAAAGGAAATACACAGATTAAAACTCAAAGGAGAGAAAACAATGCTCCATATGACATAGAACAGAAAAAAGCAGGGGTAGCTTGCCCATCAACTGAAGAATGGATAAGAAAGATATAGCATTTTTATACAATGGAAAGCTATCAGCTATAAAGGATAATCATAAGGCTCTTGTAGGTAAATGGATGCAACTTGTGACCACACTCTTGGGTGAAATGGTTCAGACTCATATAGGTGAACATTGTGTTGTCTCCCTAGTATAAAAAACTGAAGGAGTTAGAGGGAGCAAAAATGTAAAATAGATATTGTAAAAGTGAAAGAAGAGAAAACATCTAAAAAGGGAATGTGGTAGCCATTGTTAATTCCCTATTATTTTGTTTTAAAGTACTGTATCATTTTCACTGTTTTGTTTTGATTGGTTTTATTCTGCCTTGTTTGATTTGACTTTATTATATCTGATGGCATGGGCAACTATTCTGAAGATAATAAGAGGCATTATGGTAGCCATTGTTGATTTCCTATTATCTTGTTGTGAAATCCTGTATCACTTTCCTTGTTCTGTTCTGATTGACTCTATTCTGTTTTATTTTGTCTGGTTTTATTCTGTTAAAAATAAAAAAAATTTAAAAAGAATAATTGGTGTCAATGAAAAGGCAGGACTCAGCACAAAAAAACTATTTGCAGAAGTAATAGCAGAAAATTTCCCAAGCATAGTAAAAGAATATGACATCAGATAAGTGAGGCATATAGCACTCCAATTAGCCATGACCAGAATAAATCTATAACTAGACATATAATAATCAAGATCCCAGAAATTCAGCACAAGAACAGAATATTAGAAGTTGTCAGATAAAAGAAGCAGATCACCTATATAGAAAAACCTATCAGAGTCATGACAGACCTCTCAACACAAATCCTCAAGTCAAGAAGAGCTTGGAGTGAAGTATCTCAAGCCCTGAAAGAAAACAATTTCCAACCCAGATTGATGTACCCTGCAAAACTATCTTTCAAAATTCACAGAGAAATGAGATACTTACATGAAAAAGAACAATTGAAGAAATTCATGACCGCCAAACCAACCCTGCAAAGAGTATTGAAAGATATTCTAGATAGAGATAAAAACAGACACAACTCCAAGAACAACATCAGGAAGAAACCACCAGGAAGAGCAAGTAATTAAACAGAGGGGAAAAGCAGGGAACCAACAGCAAGAAAATAGCATGAAAAAAATAAACCAATACACATCAGCTATAACCATCAATGTAAATGGCCTCAATTCACTAATCAAAAGAAACATTGGCAGAATAAATCAATAAACAAAAGCCAGCAATATGCTGTGTACAAGAAACACGTTTAACTCAAAAAGAAACTCATAGGCTGAAAGTCAAAGGGTGGAAAAATATGCTGCATGTAACAGGAACCCAGAAAAAAGTCGGGGAAGCTATTATGTTTGCAGACAATGTGAATTCCAAACCAAGAATGATCAAAAGAGATAAAGAAGATCACTATATACTTGTTAGGGGAAAACTTCAAGAGAAAAGGAAAGCAATCATAAATATGTGTGTATGAAATATAGAAGCACCCAAATATACAAAGTAAATATTAAAAGACATTAAAAATCAAATAAGCAATAACACAATTCCAATTTCACACATAGATAGATGAAACAGACAAGAAATTAGCCAAGAAATATCAGAAATGAACCAAACCTGTCTGGCAGGTGCAACGTTGTGAGTTCAATCCCCGGTGCCGCAAAAAAAATAAAGAAATGAACCAAACCTGTGAACAAATGCACTTAGTAGATGTTTACAGACTATTCAACTCAACAGTATCAGAATACACAGTGTTCATAGGTGCACATGGGACGTTCTCTAAAATAGGCCATATACTACCCCATAGAACATGCTTAAGTAAATGCAAACGTATTGAAATAACTCCACACCTATTATCTGATCATATTGCAGTGAAATTGGAAATTAATGGTAAAAGAAACTACAAAAATTTCGTAAGCACATGAAAATAAAATAAAGCCATCCTGAACAAGCAATGGGTCATGGATGAAAATAAAGAAATTAGGCTGGGTATGGTGGCACACACCTGTAATCCCAACACTTGGGAGGCTGAGGCAGGAGGGTCACTGTGAGTTTGGCCAGCCATAACTATGCAGAAAGACCCTGTCTCAAAAAGAAAGAAAGAAAGAAAGAAAGAAAGAAAGAAAGAAAGAAAGAATATAATATCTACATATAAAACAAAATGCAGATACAACACACCAGCACCTGTGAGACAATGAAAGCAGTCCTAAGAGGGAAACTTATATCAGCGAATACTCACATCAGGAAAACTGAAGGAGCACAAATAAACAACCTATTATTGTACCTTGAGCTTCTAGAAAAAGATGAGCAAGTCAAGCACAAAGCCCATAGAAGGGAGAAAACTATAAAGATCAGAGCAAAAATCAATGCGAGTGAGACTAAGAAAACATTACAAAGAATTAATGAGTCACAAGTTGGGTCTTAGAAAGAATAGATAAAATTGATAAACCTTTAGACAACCTTATTGCAAAAAAGCAAAGACTCCAATTCATGCATTCAGGGATGAAACGGGTCAAATCACTACAGATCCTGTGGAAATTCAGAAGATCATCAATACCTGCTTCAGAAATTTCCCTCTCATATGATGGAAAACACAGAAGAAAGAGACAGGTTCTTAGATATGTAGGAATTACCAAAGCTGAATCAAGAAGATATAAAAACTTTTGAATAACCCAGCATTAGTTGATACTGAAAATGTAATTGAAAATTTACCAATAAAGTAAAGCCCAGGTCCTGATGGATTCATTGCTGAATTCTACAAGAAATTTAGTGAAGACTGAATGTTAATATTCCTCAAACTCTATTGAAATTGAAAGAAAAGAAATACTCCTTTACTCTTTCCTGGAGGCAACTATACCCAGATACTAAAACCAGAGAAAGACCCAACCAAAAAGTGAGCTACAGGCCAATCTCTCTAATGAACATGGATGCAAAAATGCTCAATAAAATACTACCACACAGAACACAGTAAATCGTCAAGAAGATCATATACCATGACCAAGTGGGATTCATCCCAGGAATGCAGGGATGGTTCAAAATATGCAAATCAATAAGCATAATACACTACATCAACAGAACCGAAGATGAAAATCACAAGATCATCTCTATACATGCACAAAAACTTTTGACAAAGTTCAACACTCATTCATGATACAAACCCTACAGAAAATAGGAATAAATGGTCTTTAGCTTAATCTAATAAAAGCCATCTATGACAAATCAATGGCCAACATCATAGTAAATGCACAAAAATCAAAAGCTTTCACTCTAAAATCAGAAACAAGACAAGGATGTCCACTATCACCACTCCTATTCCATATAGTTCTAGAAACATTTGCCAGAGCAGTAAGACAAGACAGACAAGTAAAACAAATAAGGATAGGAAAGAAAGAAGTTAAATTATTATGACTCACAGATGACATAATACTCTACATAGAAGACCCCACCAAAAGACTTCTAGATTTAATAACCAAATTCAGTAGCATAGCTAAATACAAAGTCAACACTCAAAAAACCATGGGATTTCTGCACACAAAATAACTCACTGAGAGAGAAATTAGGGAAACCACACCCTTCAAATAGCATCCAAAAAATGAAATACTTCAGAATCAATCTAACAAAGGGTAAAGATCCATATATTGAAAATTAGTACTTTGGGAAAGATATCAAAGAGGATATTAGAAAATGGAAAGACATCCTTTGCTCTTGCATAGGAAGAACTAACATTGAAAATGGCCATACTTCCAAAAATTGTTATACAGATTTAATGCAACCCCAGTAAAAATATCATTAGCATATCTCACAGAACTAAAAAAAAAATATTCTTAAATTTCATTTGGAATCAAAAGAGATCTACAATAGCAAAAGCACTTTTGGGCAACAAAGCCAAGGCAGGAGGCATCACAGTCCCTGACTTGATATTATACTGAAAAGTTACTGTGATAAAATCAGCATGGTTCTGGTGGAAAAACAGATCTGAGGACCAATGGAACAGATTAGAGGATGCAGACACAATTACAAACACACTCCGCCACCTTATCTTTGACAAAGGGGCCAAACATATTCACTGGAAGAAAGATAGCCTCTTTACTAAATGGTGCTGGAAATATTGGCTTTCTATATGCCAAAGACAAAAACTAGACCCATGTCTATCACCATGCACTAAACTAAAGTCAAAATGAATCAAAGATCTAAATATTAAAACAGAAACACTAAGTCTACCGGAAGACAAAGTAGGTAAAAATCTTAAAGACATAGGGGTAGGTGGAGGGCTCATGAACAAAAAGAAAATTGCACAGGAAATACTTCAAAGAATCAACAACTGGGATCTCATCTTATTAAAAATTGTTGCACAGCAAAAGAAACCACCAACAGAGTGAAAAGAAAACCCGCAGAGTGATAACAAAATTTAGCCAGCTGTCCCTCAAAAGACTTCCATTTAGAACATATAAAGAATTGAAAAAAATTACATCCCCCAAATTCAAAGACCTAATTAAAACACGGGCATCTGAGATGAACACGCAGTTCTCTGATGAAGAAATACAAATAGCAAATAAATATATAAAGAAATTTCAACATCACTGATCATTCAAGAGATGCAAATTAAAACAACACTGAGATTCCACCTCACCACAGAAAGAATGACTGTCATCAAGAAATCAATCAATAACAAATGCTGGAAAGACTGTAGGGAAGAAGGAACTGTTCTCCACTGTCGGTTGGAATGCAGACTGGTGCAACCACTGTGGAAATCAGTGTGGAGATTCCTTAAAAAACTGGGATTAGAGGTACTATTCAACCTAGCTTTTCCCTTTCTGGGTATTTTCCCATAAGAATTAAAAATATCATACCACCACAATATATGTACACCCACGTTTATAGCAGGAAAATTTGTAATAGCCAGATCTTGGAAACAACCTAAATGCCCATCAACAGAGGAATGGATAAAAAAGATGTGGTATTTTTATACAATGAAATACTACTCAGCCATAAAGAAGGATAAATTTGAGACTTTTATAGGTAAATAGTTACAACTTGAAGCCATATTTATAAGTGAAATAAATCAGACTTGCACGTTTAGCATCATATTGTCTCCCTAGTGTGAAAAATTGAAAGAGTAAATAAAGACTGAAATGTACAAGAGATATTGTGAAAGGGGAAGAAACTGCTCAAAAGGGAAGAACAACTGGGATGGGGGAAAGGAGAAAAGAAAAAATGAAAAAGAAACATATATATGTGTGTGTGTATACATATATACACACACAAGATAGCTAAGATAATTACACTACTAATTTCTACCAGTTCATTGAAAAGAATGGTTTGTGCTTAAAAATACTGTTTGATCATTTTTTCATCTTGTAATCTGAGCAACTACTTTGAAGATAACAATATGCAATATATTAACCACTGTTAATCCCCTATTAGCTTGTTTTGAAATTCTGTATCATTGTTTTTACTGCTTTTTTCTTTAAAGTAAATAAATAAAATACAAACCCTTGTAAATTCCTATCATCTTGTTTTGAAATCCTATATCGCTGCTGTTGGTTGTTGTTGTTGTTGTTGTCATTTTGCTTTTGTTGTGGTTTTTTGTTTGTTTGCATATTGATTTTTATGTTCTTTTTTTCTCTTTAAAATAAAAAAGCTGGGCATGGTGGCGCACACCTTTAATCCCAACACTCGGGAGGCTGAGGTAGGAGGAGTGTTGTGAGTTCAAGGCCGGCTTGGGCTACATAGTGTGACCCTGCCTCAAAAAACTAGGGCCGGGAGTTTGGTTCAGCAGATTAAGCATCTGCCTGACAGGCGCAAGGTTGTGAATTCAATACCGGGTGATGCCAAAAAATAAATAATAAAAAAATACAAACCCTCTCCCAAAACAGCGCTAAGATAAAAAATATCTGGAGCGCCTCATACCCCGAAACCAGGGGACAGTTTGAACATGTAGGTGGTGCCCTAAGTAGTTCGTGAGTTAAGGACTTCTCAGCAGAGGAGTTACAACACCTTGGTGAAAGGAGGGAGGCTGCCATGCACCCTAGAAGAACGAGCCCTCTCCAGCTCTGTCAGTTGTCCAGAAGTACTGAGAACCGTGCCGACAGGCTTGCCCTTTCAATCCTGGCACAGACACAGTCATTTTGTTCAGAAGCATGTAGGCTGTGCTGGATGTCTGTGCGTCCATCAGCTCTGGATTAGCCATGGGACCTCCACAGTCCACCAACAAACACTCCACGCTCACCAGACCCGTGATGTTCACGTGCTTTCCTTGAACTCCATGGAAAAAACCAATCATTGATTTGCCTAAAAATGAACTAAGGCAGTATCATGTGCAAGGGACTATTCTGGCTGCAGGCTGTAAACCAGGCAAAACCACAGACTTCAGAAAGCCTAGACTCAGTGCGGAGACACAGACAATAAGGAAAAGGCCTAAGCCAGCATCCACTGACTGTGACAAGTACCTGCTGAGGGTGCCGTGGTGTGGCACCCAAGCCCCTGTGACACTCACCATACATTACCAGCTGAGGGGTCCTCACCACTGATCAGTGAATCAGGGGCCCCTGTTGCTACAGGTAAATAAATGGATAATAAATAAGACACACAGACGTGGAAAGGCTGGTCAGGAAGCAGAAGTTCATACTCACAGGTCCCCAGAGACAGGAGTCTGGTAATTCAGGGCTACAGGGAAGCACTGTGCTGGGCCAGGAGGCAGAGGAGAGAGAAGAGAGCCCTTACTGATGCTTTCGTGAGAAGCCACTGAGCTGTGTAGGGTACACAGAGTGAACAGTTCAGTCGTGCCCCGAGACAGAGAGGTGGCTCAGGATCATGCAACACTTAACCCTGGGGTGATTTACAGATGGGGAGTGTGACAGGTTCACAGAGGAGATGGGTAGGGGTGTGGGTTTTGACTGGCTGGCTTGCATACCAAAAGCACACTCCTAGCGAAGGCATTTACTCTCTCCAAGAATCAAGGAGCTCCTTGAGCGGAAGCTGTTCAGGATCAATGCCCCAAATGCCAGCACATCAGGATATAGAAAAAAATGAAACTATAGTCAATAAACCTGAAAGCATTAATAGTCTTCATATTAAATCTTACTAAATCAAATTACCATATGGTGTCTGTCTGCTGATTGAGCTAATACACAATGCTATTTTTAAAACACTGTAATAATAATGGTTATTTTTTTCTTTAATTCCTTGTCCAAAACATTAGACACATACCTCTCTCAGCACCCCAAATTTCTCTTTTTCATCTCCACTTTAAAGCCCTGAAAATGTGCATGCAGAAGCTGGCCAATCATCGTATTTTTTCCTAACAGTTTCACTTTGGGGAACTTCTAACAATCTAGTGTGGACAATAATTGTGGCAAAAGATGTTTATCGCAGAATATAGTGTCTCGGTTTCATCCTTTTTTTTCACAAAATCTTATGCAAATGAGTATTATATTTTTTAGTATTTTTTTTATCACTTGTCTACTCTGACTTTTGTTCTCCTGGCTCCAGCAGGAATGTGAGCTCTGGGGGAGCAGAGACCACCTCTGTCATCTTCAGTGTTGATCCGTGAGACCGGATGAAGTCATAAGGGAGTCAGGGTAGAAGAAAGATGAGCTCTAGGAAAGAGTACGAAGTGTGACTGTGACCATGACCCCTCCACCGCCTCCTTCCCCACCTTTAGGGGCACCAGCGCTGTGCAGCGGGGGGTACATCTGCTGCTCTCAGGGCCCAAGGTGAGGAAAAACTGGACAGGAGGAGCAAAGACAACCCTAGCCCTGCTGGAGCCCAGAGGAACTGAAGTGGTTTAGAGAGAACCATCAAGATCCCAAGGTCCTTTCAGAAAAGCAAATCACTGAGCTCAGAATTGGAACACTCCATGGAGTGTGAGTGTGTGTGTGTGTGTGTGTGCGCGCAAAACCTAGAGGTGGAAGGGGAAACTGCACCCAGTGGAGGCACCCCAGGCAGGGGTGCTGCTGAGCGGCTCGGAACCCCTGAATCATAGAGCAGCCAGACGCCCCCTTGTGGGGCCACCTGTGGCAGACAGAACTGGATGCAGGAGCATAGATCCTGTTTCTTCAGGCTAGGAGGGGACCACCCTTCTCGTTCCTACCTGATCCCATCACAAGAGGGACCCAGGGGCAGGCCAGCAGGTTCAGGGCTACGGCTGGCACCACACTGGGTCTCAGAAGAGAATCTGGAATCCACCTGCAAAAAATACTGGCCCATGCTTATTACAAGTGAAGGACTAAGATTAAATTCCCCCTCTCGCAGAGAGCTAGGAATGAAAACTTTATTTTGTTTACAAACCAGCTGTGGGCACCACTGTTGTGTCTTCAGGTTACAAGTGGCCACTGAGGAGAATTTTCTGACTACAGCTATAAGTGTGCAATGTCATGGATCACTGTTACAAATTTTGTCAGATTTGGATGTCATTTATATTATTATTTATTTAATATTTTTGCATCTGCTTGCAATTTATCTCCACTTTAAACAACAAAATGTCATACGTTTATTGTGCTAATTGTATCTTTGTTATTTCATTTGTTAGACACATTAAAATAAATGTGCCTACCAATGATTGAACCAAAAGATCTTATCTTTATCTACTTAAGACCCCCTTATGTACTGATAGGTGTGGCACGTTCGATGAATCGTGGTCATGTGCGCTCTGAAAGGTCCTTCCTCGTATCCAAATCACTGTGAATGATTTTCAGGATTCTTTGAGAAAGGTCAAGAAGGCTAAGAAATATTCTGTGAGCTGCTGGCATTTCCCTAGTGAAGAGGAACTCCTCTGCCCTATTTTAAGCCTCTCTCTTCAAACAAACGTCCGTCGCTGGAGACATTTGGAAATGCCAGGAACGCAAAAGGGAGCTGCGAGCTAATTCCACTTCCTTTCTACGATAGCGACACCCCAAGTGCTGTCTGTTAGGGATGAAACCCCTAAGCTTTGCTGCTACCCAAACAGATAAAGGGGAAAGAATAATTAAGGCAGTTACAATGTGTAAACAACTCAGAAAAATCAAAGCCTGTAACTGCATTCAGGGCTATGGAAATGGAAATGGTACTGAAGCAGAAAAATGGGGGGACCAGCGGCTTCTCTCACCTCCACCGTGCATCATGATCTAAACTGCTCCCCTTCTTAGGAACTCAATATTTTCTTCCGTGACAAGGGGATTAGATTAAACCAGTACTTTTTAATTGAGTATTATTAGATAGGCACCACTAGCTACTGTTGTGGTTTAGATATAAAGTGGCCCCTAATGCCCTGTGTATTTGGAGAGTGACTGTATTATGGTGGTGTGACCTGGAGGGACATCTTCCTTCCTGTCTCTTCCCTTCTCATTCTGCTTCCTGGACACCACGACATGGGCAACTTTTCTCCACACCGGATCCTTTTGCAATACCATTGCTGCATTTAAGCCAGCTGTGGGCCAAAACTTCTGAAAACCATGAGGCAAAATTAACTTTTCCTCCTCTAAACTGAGAGTGTTGGGTATTTTGTCTAAGTGATCAAAAAGTGACTAAGACAGATCATGATACGAGGGGTGGGGTCTTTCTGTGTCTATATCTCACCAAGTGGCTTGGAAGCCTTTGGAACTTGTTTGTGGGAAGAGTTTGGAAAAGTTTGATGAAGTGAGCTAGAGAAGCCCTAGAATGTTGTGAGCAGTGCTTGATGGGAAATATTGGTTGAAGCTCAGAAGAACAAAATGCTGATAGAAATACAGACAATAAAGGGAAATTTGACTCAAGAAGTTTCATTGGGAACAAGGGCCAAATTGGCAGTTGGACCCTAGACCATGTGTGTCATACCCTGGAAGAAAATTTGTTGACATTTTATTTATGTCCTAGAGCTTTTCGGGAGACTGAAATTGAAGACAGGGGACTAATTAATCTGGCAGAGGACATTTCAAGGCAACCCAGTGTTCAGACTGTGGCATGGGTACAGCTGGCAGCCTTTATCCAAGTTCATAGTGAGAATCAGAAATAAAAAGTCCATTTAAAAAGTTCACCAGAAAGGAAGGACCTGCAAAATTGGAGCAAAAAAGCATGGTTGGTACAAAGATTAGCATTAAAAAGAAGTCAAATACTTTGCATCGGGATAATAGGAAATATGCCGAGGTTACCTCAGAAATCAGCAAGACTCCTGTCTTTGATGTTCAAAAGTGGGAAAGGGAAAGACTGTACCTTTGGAAAAGAACTTCATTTATCGCTCAATCTGCCCTTATTTGGCCGTGGACCCGCTCAGCTCGGGCCACCCACAGCCCACCGTGGAGGCCGTGAAGGGTTGCTCTAGAAGGGATAATTGGGAATTTATTCCCCAGGATTTGGGTCACATGTTCAGCCATCCAAGCATTCAGAAGCCTCTGTGGCCATAATCCAAGGGGGTATGGCTACTGCTCAAGCTGGCAGTAAATTTTAGCACCTTTGTGTGGTCCTAGATTTATAGGCATGCACAGTACAAGAGTTGCAGAGTCAGGTAGACTTCAATCCA
This sequence comes from Dasyprocta punctata, assembly GCA_004363535.1. Lineage (NCBI taxonomy): Eukaryota > Metazoa > Chordata > Mammalia > Rodentia > Dasyproctidae > Dasyprocta > Dasyprocta punctata. The sequence goes on along the minus strand of RJWM01017848.1, from coordinate 24,313 downwards.
GACCTTAGAAGAAGGACTGGGAGGCCAGGTAGAGTGCCCCTGACAGGGCAATGCACGAAGCTAGGAGTGAAGCCACGTGCAGTGAAGATCCCAGGAAAGTGGAAAAGTCAGGAACACTGAAGATCTGAGGAAAGCCACAGGCCGTGAGCAGAGCCAACCCAATGAGGGGCCAGGCAGACTACAATCGGCACTGCCACAAGGACACAGCTGCCTGAGCCTTTTGAGGTTCACAATGTGCCCTCTATAGGATTTAACGTTTGCCCTGCTGGGTTTAGACCTTGCTTTATCCCCATTCCTTCCTAATCTCCTGTTCCACCCTTTTGGAATGAGAATGTTTACACTGTGCCACTCTAAATTGGAAGTGTTTGACTTTCTCTTTGAATTTTGTAGGGGCTCATAGCTAAGAATCTGATTCTAGTCTCAGAGACTTTAAACTTGGACTTTTCAGCAAGGCTGGGACTGTTAAAATTTTGTGAACTCTCAGAGATGCACTAAATGTATTTTGCATAAAGGGATGGACATGAGTCTTTCAGGGCCAAGGGCAGAATGCTATGATTTAAACCTAAAATGGCCCCCAAGTCTCATGTGTTTAGAAGGTGACTGGATTATCACAGTCTTCCATCTGGTTTGTTATGAGGAGACAGGCGCTGGTTGGAAGAGGTGAGTCACTGGGGTCTCTGGGACGGCATCCCTCCCTTCCCGGTTCTTCCCTTTTCACTCTAGTTCCTGGACACCATCATATGGGCACCTGTGCTTTGTGCCAGGCCCTTCCGCCGTGCTTTTTCTCCATTGGAGCCTGTTGATCATGGCCCAAAATTTCTGAAACTGAGCCGAAATACACTTCTGTTCCTTTAAGTGTTGCATGTTTAGTATTGTGTCTCAGCAACAAGAAACTGACTAAAAGTACCTACTAATATGCTGAGGAAATATAAAATAATAATCTCCTTGGAAAAACAAAAATAGTCATTGGAAAGGATAGTAACGAGCATGCAGAAGCCAATGTTTCGTTCATGGTTGGAGTCATCTTCTCAGGAAAGACTTCCTGGAGAAGGGACAGGGCTGGGAGCAGCTGTAGGAAGTTTTGTTCTCATCCAGGACAGAAGTGATGGAATTCTTTCTCTGTCTGAGAGAAATCTACCTGGGTATGTGAACACCTAAGGCTGCCCTCAAACGCATCCCTGTGTCTCCCTCCTCTTCCTTGTCTTCCAGCCAAACCTCTAGAAATCTCTCTCTGGAGATACCCAGGTCCTTCCCAGAGCCCACGGCAGGGTTGAGTCATCTTGGCTCCAGCCTGGTGTAGTCGTCTGAGCTGCAGTACAACTGGAAGCCAATCAGGTTCCAGGGCACTGATTTTGTCAGAGGTAATCTTACTTTTACATTTTCTGCTCTGCAAAACTACTTCAAAACTGACAATGTAAGGCTTGACTGGACACAGACGACACCTCAAAGATACACAGAATGGCTTGAAGATTTACCATCACTTGAATTTGTACTTCTTTCTACCATTGCATGGCCTTGGTCTTTTAAGATTGACAAATGTATCTCCCATGACCTGCATTTCTGTGCCATAATCCCTTATTGCTCTAGTGTAACCTGCTTCGGAATGGAAGTTTCATAGCACAGGGAAAATGCCTTGGGCATTATAAGCCCCCATCTGCCCTCTGATCAGGGTTGTGCATATCACTAATTCAGTGACATCTCATTTACTTATATGATGGGCTGATTGCTGGCATAGATACATGGCATCCACCCCAGAGCCATCTTCCAGGTTTGCCTTAGTAACCATTGAGGAGGAACCCGATTCCCACTCCAGCACCTAGAAAGGGGTTAATTTCACTCCGGATCCCCTTGAAATGTTCTAAGCTCAGAAGAAATGGAAACCCTCATCGAGGCCCTCCCAGCTGTTCGGCAGGCAGAGTTCTTGCCTCAGACAGGTAAGTGCAGAAGGCCAAGCACAAACCAACCCCAGCACCCCTCCTCCTCACCTGCAGCCCCTCTGCAGGCCCTGCTAAACCTAGAACAGCTAAGAAAATGGGGTCCACATACACAGTGCAGCATTCTTCTGGGTCAGGAAAAAAATGAAATTCTGTCACAACAGCATGGTTAGAACTGGACAGAGGTCATTATGTTGAATGAAATAAGCCGAACACAGAATGACACATAGCTTATGATTCCACTCATATGTGTAATTGAACACAGTGGAACTTGTAAAGCAGAGAGTAGAATGGTAGTTAGCAGAGGCTGGAGGAGGAGGGGAAATGGGGAGGTTACAATCAAAAGGTATAAACTCAAAGTATGTTCAATTTTTTAAAAATCTGTTGCACAACATGAGAAATATAGGTAATAGTCTAGCACTGTACATTTCAATGGCATAGGAGGGTGGATCATAAATATTCTGGGCATAAATATTCAGTGTTTGAGGTTGGCTGACTTCCACTGGTCATTCCACATAGTATTAAAAAAATCACTTTGTATCCTAAAAACAGCTATAATTTTTCAATATATAACAAAAATAAGTAAAGACAATTATTTAGTGTTAAAGAGAGAAGTTGGGACCATTTGAAACATTTTAGACCTATTGAGCAACTTAACCTACACAATGGCCCTGTTAGCACTTTGGTGAGCACCGTAGGAAACACTGAGACAGAGAAACTAAGCAACTGGCCTCAGATTACACATATGCTAAGCGTTGGAGCTGATATTCAAACTAGAAAGCTGCCTCTTGCACCAGCTGGCTCCCTCCTGCAGTCTGAAAGGTCTGCACCTTCCAGGCAGGTGAGCCGCTGCTGTAGATTTTAGCAAAAACCATCAGCAAAATCCAACTGCAAAGGACTGTGTGTCTGTTTTTGTAAAACACCATCACCTATCAGGGGAAGGCAGACCAGACAGTGACAACCCAGAAGACGATGTACACAAGAACAAGAAAAGGGCAGTGAGGCCTGCTGTTGTAATAGCTAACCTGGGTCTGTGTCTTACGAGTCACGGACAAAGGAGGTCAACAGAAGCAGTGCTTATTAAGGAGAGAGAAGCAGCTCCCCATAGTCGGGTGAGCACCCGAAGGTGAGTTGACGAGGGGATTCTGTGTCTAGGAGTTTCTACGCCAAACACACAATGAAAACCACTCCAGGTCACACTAAGGTCAATCTACAGCCTAAAACAAGCTTACTTCAGCTAAAACGGGCCTCTGGGGAGTCGGGGCAGCAGCAAGCACGTGCTGCAGAGACCTCTTGGCCTCTGTCCTATCCTAGTGGCTCATTAAGAGAGCAAAGTGAGAGGGGAAAAAACATTCCAGATAGGTAGGAGCACAGTTGTCATCAGCTTGCTTCTTACTTCAATCATTACATCCCTGGACTTCATTCTCCACCTGGTTCTCACTCATATTTGATTCAAAACAAGAACACGAAGTATTTATCTCACTTATCATACAAGGAAATACCATAAATTTGCATTATGTAAGGATCCTAGCAGATAGAAGAAGGTTTTATCTCCATCTTACTGATGGGAATCTACAGCCCACAACCTTAATTCTTCTTCTGGTATAATATAAAGACACTCATTGATCAAATTTTTTTTAAAGAGCTCAATTGGGTGAATTATTATTTTAATATTCTTTCCCCAGCTCTTCCAACCTCCAGTGACTTTGATGAATGCTTAAAATATGTAAAGATATTCAATGCTTCATTTACCCTCTGGGATTTTTAACTGTTGTTTTCATGTGCATTAATAACAGCTTGGTGTGATTATTCCCAAGAGAATGTATCCCAAAAATGTGTGGATAGATTTACATACATAATTGCCAACAAGCCTCCCAAGAAGAAAATAGCCTGCCATCCAGGTGGAAATGATACCATTTTAAATCAAAGCTTAGTGACTGTAAAAGTAGTTTTATAAAGTTATAGAAGACTGCTAGGCTATAAATCAAAAGCAATTAGGAAATACAAAGGGCAATTTCGGTAATTGGCTACCTATTTGATGGTTGTGTGAGCACCTTACAATCTCTGTTTTGCCTTATCTACCATTTTGTCTTCCATCTTTATTCCAAAGAGTTGGATCACCCTATCTTCCATCTCGCATGCCAAAGGGACAGGCATCTCCTCCCCACCTCCGTCCCTATGTGGAGTAAGTATGTGATGATGAACCGTGAGCAAGTAATCAAAAGAGCCGGGGGGAGGTAGATGAGTAGGGTTAACTACCAACTAACTAGAGTTCTACAAAATTTTAGTTTATAGAAAAGGCTGCAAATCAAACCAGGGTAATAGTGTTGTGGGGTTTAGTGGATCTTTTGAAATTTTTATCTAGAAGCAAGAAAGTGTGAACTATTTACAAGTGACTTTATGTGAAAACCGGTATTATTTCAAAATATTCCAGCAAAAGCACTTCAAGAATATTTAAATGAAAGATAGACTTAAGATGGATGGGACTGCAATCCTGCAATAAATTGAGGAATATGGGAATGGCTACAAGAACTTCGTCATGCACTCCTATGGTGTCTGTTAGACGTTTTTTATAAAAATGTTTGCTCTAATTTGAACCTGGAATGTCCCACGTAGGCCCACTGTGTCTTGAAGGCTCGGTCCCCAGACTGTGGCACTACTGGGAGGCAGTGGAACCTTCCGGAGGTGAACCTAGTGGAAGAAAGGTAAACAGGGCATGCACTTCACAGGGGTATGAGGACCCTGGTCCCTTCTGGTTTTGTTTGCTTCCTGGCCACCACGACATGAGTGGCTTCCTCTGCCACATGCTCCCGTCATGATGTCCTGCCTCACCACAGGTGCAATAGGTCAACCAAAAGCAGACTCAAACCTCAAAAGCCATGTGGTGAAACTTCCCTGTTTAGATGTCTTGATCATTACTGCAGCCATAGCTAGTCAGTCACAGGGCATTCAGTAGCTGTTGCAGGCTGAGAAACAGACTGTCAATAAGTTGTCTGAGGCCCACAAGACAGAAGCTGAAGTGGGTGAACGTTATGGTTCACGTCTGGACGGCCCCACAAGTCTCATGCAGTCTTGGAGTGGCTGAGTCTAGCGTTTGTGATTGGTTCATTGTCTAGCGCTGGGATTGGCGGTGGGAGTGCTGTACCTACCCAGGGGTGGAGCCAGCATACAACACAAAGGAGGGAAGGAGGCCTGCTTTCCCTTTTTGCCCTTTTCACTCTTGTCGCTTGTGGCCACCATCAATGGTTCCCCTTAGCCACGTCACCCTGCCTTGAAGCCAGCTGAGTGTGAGCTGTGAGCTGAAACCTCCAAAAACTATAAGCTAAATAAACTTTTCCTTCCTTCAGGTTGGGCATCAAGTATTTTGTCTCAGAACAAAAAAGTAACCAAGACAGTGGAAGAAGCACGCAGGCTCAGACTGAACAGTACTGTGCGCAGAGAGAAAGAGCTCTGGGCCACAGAAGCTGTGACCTAGGGGTCCCACAGCAGCTGCGGCAGGGAAGTGGAGAAGAGCGCCCAGGAGAAGACGGGTCTCCCTCCACACCTACTTCCGGCAGGACAGGAAGTCTGGATCAGCTCTGGCCTTTGTCTACGACGTCAGGCCAGAAAGACGCGGAAACTACCACATAAATGAGCAGGAGAAGGAAGTGCCTGCTCCCAGACTGCCCTTGTAACAGAACATGAAGCGTTAGCAACGTTGGCTTCTATTCGTGAGAAATGCATTAAATTACCTACGTTAAAGAAACAAAGTTGATCATTGCAGGTATGTTGTCACAGTGATAAGAATCTAACATAATGTCAAACATTGTAAAGTTCACGAGTACAGCAGGCAGTGCCCCACAGTGTGTGGGACGCAGTCGCGACACCAGGAGCATCAGAATAAACAGCAGCTCCTTCCTGAGCCTGCCAGTGGCCATGCCTGGGCTCCCTTGGTAGCTGCTCCATTTCTGAGGTGGCATCACCAGTCTTCCCGGAGACGTGGTGAGCTACCCAGTATCCTTACAATGCATGTTTATTTTCTACATAAGTCTTCTGGTTTGCATCCAAGAACCTGCCTGGGAAAACTCAGCCAAAGGTAATCTAGTTAACATGATACTGGACCAAGGATGCAAAATATGTCTTAGAAATATAGCTCTTCTCCTTTCCTAAACCACTGAACTTGACAATCCATCTAATTACCTTATGGCCTCAGAATTCTCAACACACATCCCTACACAGCTTACTACTTAACACAGCTGATGGGGGAGTTGGAAGCTACATGCCATTCCTCCGCTAGGCAAAGCAGAATAAACAGGAAACTCTACTCTACCACCCTGTTATGGTTGATACATTGTGTCAACTTGGGAAGTCTAAAAGCTTAACTAAGTAACTAAGTTCTGCATCCTGGGCTGTAGAGGACAGGCCCTTACCACTCTGGGATGTTGTTCATTGTATCAATTTGAGAAGTTTAGGAGTTTAACTAGGTGGCTTAGCAGAGGGCCAGGGTCCTCACTTTGTAACCATCCCAAGCCTGTGCAAGAAGAGGGCAGAGAAATGGTGTGTGTTACGCCCACCCTGGGGGATGGGGAGCCTTCTTATAATACAAGGGAGAAAAGGAAGTTTGCTTCCCCCTCCTTTTGCTGCTGTTGCTTTTGCTGTCTTCAGCCCTCTTGAAGTGTTGCCCCTGTGCCATGCCGCCCTACCTTGGAGCCGCCTGATAATGGACTGAGCCCTCTGCAAACTGTGAGCTAAATAAACCTTTCCTTCCTTAATTTTGTGTGTCAGGCACTTTGCCTCAGCAATGTGAAAAAAGTGACCAAGACAACTTCCTAAAAAGATCATGTAGCGCAGTCTCCAAGTGAGGCAGCCAGGATGGATGCGGGATTCTGCCACCGAACAAGCACAGAACAGGATAATCAGTTCAGCCACAAACCTTAAAAACTACTGAAGCAGCTGAAACTTCAAAGAGGCCTAGAAAAAAAGATGGCCATAAGCAGAGTAAATTTGGAGACTATAAAGCCTTGGATAGCAAAACGAGTAACAGAAGTCCTTGGATTTGAAGATGATGCTGTAATTGAGTTTATAGTCAACCAGCTGGAAGTGAAGAATCCAGATTCCTAAATGATGCCAATCAACCTGACTGGGTTTTTGAATGAGGAAAACACTGGAAAATTTATGGGAGAACTTTGGCCCCTGCTGCTAAGTGCCAAGAAAACATCACTGGAATTCCTTCTGCTTTCCTAAAGAACTAAAGAAAGAAGAAACAAAACGGAGACAGACTGAACAAGAAAAATCGGCAACAATGCAAAAGCAAGATGGAGACAAAGATAAGAGGGATAAGGAAGAAAAAGAAAGCAGCAGAGAAAAAAAGAAGAGATCTCAAAGCCCAAAAAGACATAAATCCAGATCTCCTTCCCCTAGAAGACGATCTTCCCTGTCAACAGAAAGAACGCGCTTTCATTCTCCATCTCTCCGTCACAGAGCCGAGAGCCGGAGTCTTTCCCTGCTCCAAAACAGAAGGAAAAAACTCCAGAGCTCCCTGAACCTTCAGTGAAAGTAAAAGAACCTTCAGGACAAGAGGTCACCTCTACTAGTGACATCCTGAAAGTTCCCAAGCCCGAACCCATGAGAGAACCTAAAGAACCTTCTCCAGGAAAAAAAAAATCAAAAAAGAAAAGCAAAACACCAGGCCACGATCTCGGTCACGTTCCAGGTGAAGGTCATGGACCCCTTCTTCCTCGCCTCCTCACTGTAGGGTAGAAAAGAATACATAGGATCCAGGCTCTTTCCCCCAGTTCACCCACACAGAGGGTGGAAGTCACAGAATCTGTCACAAGCAGAACATTCCTCATGCACTTTTTCCAATTAATCTAAATTATACATTCTATTTTATAAAGTCATTTGTTCAAGAATAAAAGCAATCATTTTCTTCAAAACATTGATATTTCAAGAAGGAACACTAGCTTCATGTTGATCCCACGTAGATCTGGGGTCTCCACAACCCAGTGAGGAAGCTGGACTCAGATTTCAGGTCTGCTATGATGGCTGTTGACCTTGATGGTAACCTTGGCCTGCCCTGTTCTCTGTGCCTGTCTTCATCTGTTTTCTGTTGTTATAACAGAACGCCACAGCCTGGGCACTTCATGAAGAGCAGAGGTTCACTAAGCTCATGTTCAGGAGGCCGGGAAGCATTTGTCTCCCACCCTGCCCATTCCTCTGTTGCAGCCTCATAACATAGTGGACAGTGGCCCGTGGCATGAGACAGAGCAAATGCAACGGAGAGAATTCAATTTTATACAAAGCCACTTTTTGGTAATCCATTAATTCACTAATTCACTAATTAATGAATTAATCAAGTCATACACACATGGATTAACCCATTTACGAAGGCAGCACCCCATAATGTACTCAGCGCCCAGAGGTCCCACCTCTCAGCACTTCTGCATGGGAGGCCATGATACAAAGCTCCCCGCTGAGTTCCCCTTTATCACATGTGCTTCATGGGGCACCCACATAGCCACACTACCCAGGTTCAGGGATGGAGCCAGTTGCCAAGGAAGGAGATGTCTCTCCACAAGAATTCTCTTTCTCTTCTCACTATGTGCCGATCTTTTCTTCTAAAACACTCAGACTCTTGGTAGGATACACAGGTGGGGGAGGGGGAAGAGATTAAGAATGATCCCTATAATTTCTGAGCCCCAAGAGACCCAGACAGTAGACTTGACTTTGTCCACAGATTCCAGAGTTTGTGACCATAGAGCTCAAGTGAGGTTAGAACTCACAGGCTTGTAGAAGTTTCATACATTACGCTTGGGCTCAGATGGTCATGCTACCGGGAATGTTGCTAGATGTCACTGGGTGCTTTGGACAATCTGTTCTCTCTGAATGTGGGGACAACAACAAGACAAATTGTGAAGACCAGTACAGAGGAGAGAAGCAGGCTCCTGTATTAAGGAGGCAACAGAGGAATGGGCAGTGTGGAAGACAAATGCGAGAATATGCTATCCCCCACTTTCTCCTCCAGAGTGTGGGCATCCAAGAGCAGAGGAGTTCAGTCATGGCTACAGGTCAAGACCACCCGCAAGGTTTGAAACCTCAGGTCCTGACCCAGGACCACCGTGTCATCGCCTCTGGCAGGAAGGCCCAGGAGTCAGGATTCCTAAAGCTCTGCAGGTGTAATCAGTACACAATCAAGGCAGAGAGGGGGCGACCTTATCGCTGATCATGAGAAAGACACACTAACATCCATGGGAGTGAGTCCAAAAGGTAGAATGACATTGTGCATTCGTAAAAGATGGGTGTAAATGCATTAATTCGAAAAGAACTCAGGAAACTCCCCTAGCCACAAGGGAAACCTAGCAGTGTGTTTGGGCAACTAAAATTGATGCTTAAATCCCCAAAGAGCTAAGAATCCCCAAACATATGAGTTATACATGAAGTGAGTGCAAAAATAACATCTGACTCACATCTGATTACGGCGAGGTTTAAAAGAGATGTGTGGATGGCTCACAAGGTCGGAGATTCTGTCTGATCTGCTCAATACCTAAAGTCCTTGCTGACATATGGGAGGCTTGAAAAGGTGGTCACTGGATGAGTTATCCCAGGAAAATGCTAATCCAACATAAACCTATGTTAAGGATCAGCCTGTGTAACTCACCAAATTAATAATCAGCTCTTCCTATATGAGTCCTCCAGAAGTGAGGTCTGAGACAAGGTAGTGGGCTCAGGGAGTTTATCTGGAGGTAAACACAGGGATCCAGAAAGAGAAACAAGGATGAGACAGACAGAAGAAGAAGAAACCAGTAACAGATGCTGCATTGATCTTACCACGGTGAGTGACTAAGGTCGATCCTGCTGGGGAGTATAGTATTCCATTTCCTGTTGCTGTAAGGAAATATCTGAGGCTGGATAATATATAAAGAATGGAGGTTATTTAGCTCATTGTTTTGGAGGCTGGAAACCCCAATCAGACAGTCCCAAAAATCTGGTCCCTAGTAAGGACTTGATGGTGGCATCAAGGTGTAAGCATGGGTCAAAGCTAAAAGACGGAGAGTAATTTAAGAGTTGGCTTTTATTTTTTTTTTTTTTTTGTCTTTTTGAAACAAGATCTCACGATGCAGTCTGGGCTGGCCTTGAGCTCACTTTGTATAGCCGAGGCTGGTCTCAAACTTGCAGTGATCCTGCTGCTTAGACTTCCGAGCACTGGGATTCCGTCGTGCACCACTGTGCCTGGCTGTCCTCACTCATTTTTAACACCTCACTCTCACAAACACTAGCTCCAGATCTCATGAGAACCACCTTATTTCTGCTGAGAGTAGTGGCCCCAGTGACCCAACGACTTCCCACTAGGACTCACTTCTTTTCAGCACAGAGGTTGAACCCAGAGCCTTTGCACTGAGCTGTATCTCCAGCCCTTTTGTGTTTTGAAATAGGGTCTTGTTACATTGCCCCATGATGGACTCAAATCCCACCCCAGCCTCCTACAGTTCTGGAAAGACAGGTGTGGGCCCCCATACCCAGCCATGACTGGTCCCCCACAGAGGGGACCAGGTGCCCAGCACACGAACCCCGGGGGAGAAAGCTCAAGCCATTTCCAAACTGTAGCAAGGAGCCATGCATACATAAAGCTTAGGATCCACGGGCCGAGGCCGAGCTGGGGCATTGGTCCACTGAGTCCTGCCCCCACCGCTGTGGGGTACAGTGGGGCATCAGTGCCCTCACACCTCCCAGCCCAAGCCTGTGGGCTGCGCCAGCCCGTGGTGCTTGGGAGAAAGAGCTGAGGCCCAGGAGTTCTCAGGGTAGGAGTTGGCCTCACCATGCTGCACCAGCAGGCAAGCGGGGCTGGGGGCGCGTGGCAGGGGACACCAGCAGCTCTGGTCCAGTCCTTCTGCATAACCAAGCTTTCAGGTGTTAACTATTTATGAAGTGCTGTGCTTTTCTCAAGAGATCGGCATGACATCTAATCACAGAACAATTTTATAATTTAAAAGGGATTTGATTCTCTGCTTTGTCTAGACAGAAAATAAGCTGGGAGCATCACTCAGGCGCTGGATATTTAAACAGAACACTGCGTGTGCAGCTTATGCTAGGATGCATTAGTCTCCAGTGTGGAAAGTCAGATTAACACACATTCTTCAGCAGGGAAACTAATTAAATTTTTCTATCTTCCTCCTTGGCCTCTATCAATTAACTGTAATTTAAACTTTACCTGGGTCTCTCCATAGAGGAAATAAAGCACACAACCAAAGTCCTGAAAAGCAAGTACGGTATCTTAGGGGGAAATTTATAAAGTGCAAGATAAAAGCTGAGAAACCAGGTAGTCTGGAGTTCAGCTGAGTACATTCTCCATTGTCCAAGGAGGGTAAGACAGGAAGGCACAGAGAACCTAACAAACACGCTGACCCCAATTATCCATTTCAAGGAGTTATTAATGAAATTCATATTTCCCGAAATAAAGAAAAGCAAGCAGAGAAACAGATCAATTCACAGGAGAAAAAACCTATTTTTACATAACATTAATTCCTAGGCTGCTTCATTTTTTTATCTTTTCTATTTCTAGATGTTTCTGTGGGTTGGCAAAAGGATTCAGTGGAGGAATGGTCAGATTTAAAGAAGCACAAAACTATCCTTGTGAGGGAATGGGAACGTGCCCAGCCCTTCACAGCCTATGGGACCTAACAGGGTGACAGTCACAGAAATAACTCAGTAGTCACTGGGCCACACCCCTTCGGGGACCTTCAGTGTTCGCTGGAGTCACCAGGCATCTCGGGTGTGTTTGGGAACACACTGGTTCTGTCTCCCCACGGCTCTCGTCCCCCTGACCTGGGGTGTGACCCTCCACACTACCCTTCATGTAATCTTTCTGCCTCTGTCCCCCACTCCACTGCAGGAGTGGCCAGAGAAACCACACCAGCAGGTGTTAGCTGCTGCCTATCCGTGAACCCAGGGAACACTCACGTCTACCAAATCTGAGGAGGAAAGACTTGGATGCAAATTGGAGGGACAAAGACTTCTTAGTCCTCCCGACCACATCGGCTCTGGCTGGTTCCTCCTTCCTTTAGAAAGAAACTCTTTAGCTTCTTTCCTCAGCGGCATCATAGTCCCAGGTATCCCCAGATGGCCCTGAGCCCCAGCCTAAGACATTCCTTACCCCAGTCTTGGAGACTGAACCCAGGGGGTGCTGAGCTGCATCCCCAGGCCCTTTATGTTGGTTTCACTAAGTTGCTCAAGCTGGCCTTGAACTTGCAATCTTACTGCCTCTACCTCTCAAGTAACTGGAATCACAGGAGGGGCCTCCTTGCCTGGATGGGCCACTCTTGATAAAAACAAAAACAATCACTTTTATTTCTTTTTATTCAGTTCCCAATTTTATTATTTTCAATTTAATTCTTTCACTCCCCAGTTGCTCAATTAGTTTCCACTAATCACAGCCAGGGAATCATCTTAAAATCAGAGGGAGTCCATAAGTCTCAGGGTGGCCATGTCTATCACCATGCACTAAACTAAAGTCAAAATGGATCAAGATCTAAAACAGAACACTAAATCTACTGGAAGGGGAAGTAGGTAGAAATCTTGGAGACATAGGTGTAGGCAGAGAGTTCACGAATAAAACCCAAACTGCACAGGAAACACTTCAAAGAATCAATACCTGGGATCTCATTTTATTAAAACGTTTTGCACATCAAAAGAAATCACCAACAGAGTGAAAAGAAAATCCACAGAATGGGAGCAAAATGTAGCAACTGTCCCTTAGACAAAGGACTTCTATCTAGAACACATAAAGAATTGAAAATAATAAGATCCCCCCAACCCAAAAATGGGCATCTGGGATGAATACACACTTCTTAGATGAAGAAATATAAGCAGCAAATAAATATGTGAAAGGATGTTCATATGAAAAGATGTTCAACATCATTGGTCATTCGAGAAATAAAAATTAAAACAACACTGAGATTTCATCTCACCCCGGAAAGAATGGCTATTATCAAGAAACCAAGCAATGACAAATGCTGGAGAGGCTGTGAGGAAAAAGGACCCCTTCTCCACTGCTGGTGGGAGTGCAGACTGGTGCAACCACTGTGGAGATTCCTCAAATGCTAGGATTAGCCAGGTGTGGTGGCACACTCTTGTAATCCCAGCATTCAGGAGGCTGAGGCAGGATTGTTGCAAGTTCAAGACCATCCTGGGCTATGAAGTGAGTTCAAGGTCAGCCTGAACTGCATAGTGAGACTGTTTCAAAAAGATTTAAAAAAAAAAAAAAAAAAAGCTAGGACTAGAGGTTCCATTCAACCCAGCTATTCCCTTTTGAGTATCTTTCCAGAATTAAAAATATCATACCACCACAATATATGTACACCCATGTTTATAGCAGCACAACTTATAATAACTAAATCTTGGAAACAACCCAAATTCCCATCAACCAAGGAGTGGATAAAAAAAGATGTGGTATTTTTATACAATGGAATACAACCGAGTCAAAAAGAATGATGAACTGGAGCCTTTTATAGGTAAATGGATGCAACTTCAGACCATACTCATAAGTGAAATAAATCAGGCTCACATGTGTAAACATCATATTGTCTCCCTGGTGTGAGAAACTAAAAGAGTAAACAAGGTCTAAAATTTACAATAGATATTATGAAATTGGAAGACATTGTTTAAAAAGAAAAAGGAACGAGGATAGGAGAAATGGGAAAGGAAAGAAGGGAAAAGGGAGTAAAATGCAAGTTAGCTATACTATTAGTGTCTCTTAGTTCACTGGAAAAGAAGGTTCATGGTAATATCGATTGGATAATTTTTTATGCCCATATCTTGTATTCTGAGTAGCTACTTTGAAGATGGCAATATACAATAGGATAACTACTGTTATTCTAGTATTTCATTATGAATTTCTGTTTTACATTTTTAAATAAAATTTTTTTACAAAGTAAGTCTCAGGTCAGGCAAAGTGGTAACTGCCAACCAGCTCCAGGTGATATACTTGTGTTTCTGATTTTGGACCAACCCTTTGGAACCCAGAAATGATGAGACGTAGACCAGGCTCTCCAAGAGGCTACAGTTAATGAGGAAAATAGCTCCGTCTTTATGCAGTCGGTAGCATCAGAGAGCACGCACCTGAGAATGAGTACCTTCTGGGGAACACCCAGAACGGCGCTGCTTGGCCAAACTCAGGTAAGCCTTCTCCGAAGCAGAGGTTCTCCAGCCTGAGCGGGCACCAGAACTTCCTGGGAGCCCCGAGGGACAAACTGCCGGGCTGCACCCCAGAGCTTCAGCTCTAAGGGGTCTAGGCTGGAGCCCAGGAATCTGCATCTCAAGAGAGTCCCAAGGGAAAACGGATTCCGCTGGAGTCAGCAAGATTTTTTGTCTCCACGGGAGTCACTGCTCTGGGAACAACCATTCTGGCAAACCTCCTGCCAAAGGAAAGGTAAGGTGCCATCATCAAACGAGAAGAAAATTGTCCTCTGGATTCCTGCCATTCTCTCTCTCTCTCTGTCTCTCTCTCTCACACACACACTTTTTAAATATTCCAAGCCAGAGTTATCTGCCTCCTAACACATCCCCCTCTCATCACCCCAAACACGTTCTCACTGGCCTTTCCAATCTTACTCCTTTAACCTGAGTGTTTGTGTCAGCAACATACAGTTGACTGTTATTTTTCCATCCACTCTTCACTCTGAAAATCACTCTGAAATTCTTACCAGCATGTTAAAACTATCTCAGTCCAATGTGGTTATCGATATAGTTGGGTTAATGTTTACCATATTGGTGACTGTTATTTATTAGTCATACTTACTATTTGTTCCTTTTCTTGTTCTTATTTTCCTAAATATTTTGTCTGTACCAACTGTATTTATTGCTAGAATCTTGAAACTTTTTAAAAAGTGTTTGCAAAGTAGATGACATAGAAAGAAAGACCTCACGAAGGTCGGAATCAATGTACGTCTACAAGGTGCTGCAAATCTGAGAACTGTGTGACTGATAACCCTCGGATGAACAGATACAAATCCTTGAAATACTCAGAGTGTGGCAGGAAGGAACAGAAAACCTAAATGAATATAAATAAAAGCAGCCCTAGCGGGAATTCAGCTTTTCTCAGATGGCTCATGAAGCGAACTGAACTTTCAGCAAACACGTCTTCAGTGAACCGGTTTTACCTAAATGTAACTTTAGGTGAAATCCAGTTTCAGTCAAACTGACAAAGCAAAGTACCTGGCTCCTCCTAGCGCCCCTAAACCTGAGTTTGGGGGTTGCAGTGAATGTAATCTGGCCGGTCTGGAGCGGTAAGCTACTACTCGGGAGCCGCGCGTGGGCGGCCTGAGGAAGGGGGGACGCTGTGTGTGCGTGTGCACACGTGAACGCGCCCGCGCAGACCTGCACAGGGCACGGGCTCCGCGCACCGAAACGCGCACCTGAGCGGCCCGAAGCTCCGGGTCACACGGCCCCGCCAGCCCCGCACCCTCGCAGGCCACCGGTCACCGCCCCAGCTCAGAAGCGCAGCCGGGGCCAGGCCCCGCTCAGCCCGCCCGGCCTATGTGAGTCCCGGGAAGCCGGCAGCTCGGGTCGATGCCCACCGAGAGCTCGGCCCCGTTCCGCAGAGGGACGAGGAGCTCTCTGAGCCTTAGCGAGGACCAGGAAGGGCTCCCGGCAAAGGCCAGGCTTCCACCTCCTCGTCTAGGCCGGAGAGGACGCTGTGGGAACACCGGCCCGCCCAGGTCTGCCGCCACGCCCTGGTCCCGGGCAGAACCCCGCGGACGCACACGCGCACCCCGGAGCACGGCCAGCCTCCGCGCCGGGCGCACCCCAGGGCGGCCACCCGGGACCCCACCGGCTGCCGCGGCCCGTTCGTTCGGAATGTCAGGGCCCTGGGCCTCCCCTTGGCCCTTGGGGCTCTCCCCAGGTCTCCTATGCCGGCCCTGCCGCGCAAGGTGCGCGCCCCGGCTGGCCTGGGGGGCCCGGGCCTGGGGAGCCTGCGGAGCGCGGGGGCGCAGGGACACCGCGGGGAGGAGCGGCTGGGCCCGTGAGTCCCTTGCCCGGCCCGGGTCGCATCAGGACCTGGTCGGGGCGCTGCCCCAGCAGGAGACCGGGCGGGCCCCTCCCTTCCCCCATCCCCCTCCTTTAGCTCCGATTCAATTTGATGGCATTGTCTTCTCTCCTAGGGAATAAACCGTGCTGTCTATCTCGGTACTGAGGCTGAGACCCGGGGCCTCACTCAGGGCTGGCGCGGGCGCCCCGCTAAGCTGCAGGCCCGGCTCACTGACGCTTTTCCTCCGGCTTCAGGGGTTCCCTACGGGGACCGCACGCGGTGAGCCCTCCGCACGCGTGGGCTCCGCATCCGTGGACTCGGCCGACAGTGGATCGAAGATTATAGGAAAATGAGGACCGCGTCTGTCCGCAACGCTGACTTTCTTCTTCGTCGTTATCCCCTAAACGGTTCCGTGTGATAGCAGTTTGCACAGCGCTGACGTCGTGTTGGGTTCGGCGGGGTCTGCAGGGCACGGAAAGCACGCGAGAGAGGGAGCTCGCCTCGGGCGCGACACCACCCCGCTTTCCACGGGCGACTGCGGCGTCCGCGGGCGCGGAGATCTGTGCCGGGCAGCGGAGTCTGGAAGCAACCGCCCACCGAGGGGCGACTGCAGATGTCCGCCTGCTCTCCAGTAACACTGCCTGTCTCCTCCTCACGGCAGCGCGGGCGCCTGATAACCGAGTGGCCCCGGCTCCTCTCTCCAGTCCTTTCAGGACTGCAGCCGTTCATGTCAGTTACCCCTCCGCTAATAATCACCCCGATAATTGTCCCTGTTATTACTTCAAGAAATTCTCCTGGTTCCGTTAAGGGCATGGCGGCACATGCCTGTAATCCCTGCACGCAGGAGGCTGAGGCAGGAGGATTGCTGCAAGTCTGAGGCCAGCCTGCGTTAGACAGTGAGCTCAAGGCCAGCCTGAACTGCATAGCGAGACCCTGTCGAGAGAGAGAGAGAGAGAGAGAGAGAGAGAGAGAGAGAGCTGGGAATGCAGCTCTGTGGTGGAATTTAGGCTTGGCACACATGAGGCCCTGGGTCCTGGATTTATTCCTCAGAACCACACAAAAAAAGAATAATGAAGTAAATTATCTTATGTTACTTTCCCTGATTCCTCCACCAACAGTCTTCCTATCCTCATGTCGACCCAAGCATCTGGCTTCCACCTGAAAACTTCTTTTAACCTTTCTCGCAAAGAGGATCTGACGGTAACAGATTCCCTCAGTTTCTGTTGGCCTTAGAAAATGTTTGTCTTTGATTTTAGAAGGATAATTTTGCAGAATATAGAATCCTAAATTGGTGGGGTTTTGTGATCTAGACCTCAAACATTTCACCCCCTCATTTCTTACTGGCCTACTTTTTTATCATAGCTCAGCGTATTGTGATTATGGTTTCTCTGTGGTAAGGCACCCCAGCCCCCACCCGCTGGCATCTTTCGGACTTTTCTCCTCATTTTTGGTTACCTGCAGTCTGAATATCCCATGTGTAGGGGAGGGTTTCTAGGGTCACTTAACTTGTTTGCTGTTCTCTGAGCTTTGTGGATCTACAATTTCTAGTTGCTAAAGTTTCAACCATTACAGTTTCAAATGCTTCTTTTCTGTTCTGTTCTCTTTTTCTTCTTTATGCCTCATGAAATTTTCCATCAGTTCTTGAATATTCTGCTCTACTCTTTGTTGTTTTGTTTTCATTTTGTCCTGTTTTGTTTTGGGTTTTCATCTTGGAATACCAGTTTGGGAAGTTTGTATTGACAGACTTCGGACTTGCTTCGTGCTTTCTTCCACTGTGTCCAATTTGCTGATCTGCCCATCAAGACGTTGTTCTTTCCTGTTACAATATTTTTAATTTCTAGTATTTTCTTTTGATTTTTTTCCCGAAAATCTCCAGCTCTGATTACATTGCTCATGGGTTCTTGTATGTTGTCTGCTTTTTATATCAGAGCCCTTAACCTATTAATCAGAGATATTTGAAATTTCTACCTGATAATTCTAAACTCTGTGTCATACTGGAATTTTGTTCTGATGATGGTATTTTCTCTTTGGAGAGTATATGTGTTTTCTTGCCTTTTAGTATGCCCTGTAATTTTCTGCTGCAATGTAGATGCACTGGATCAGGTAATAAAATCGAATTAATGGGCTTCTCGTATGAAGATCAATGGCTCTCTGGGTAGACTTGGGCTGTGTTTAATGGTTGCTGTAGTCATGGCTGCTACGGGCTTCGGTTTCCCCTCCCAGCTTTGTTGTCATCCCAGCAGTAAGGTGGGCGCTTCTCCAGCACTGTAGTTTTATTCCCCCTGCCTTCCTTGGTTGTGTCACAGTCTGTATCACTGATGGCAAACGCTTGAGAGCTTCAAATGGAAAGCCTGCTGAGGCACAGCGGTTACAGCCTCGAAGCCCTCCCGCTTAGGTGAGCCGGGAAGGCGGGAGAGCCCAGATTAGGGGGAATGTGCTTCTGCCAAGTGCACTGAAGTCCCTGGTACGCTCCACCTCCAGAAATCATTTTCCATGAAAACTGCGAACATATTTCACAATGATTCCTCTCTTTCTGCCAGATATGCAAAGAGATGTTTCTCAGATGCTAGGCGAACCTGATAAGATTCTTAGGGTTAAAACTCATGGAATTGGGGCCCACTAAAACTGTACCCCCAAGAGTTTCTCGCACTCGTGTTGGTCCACGCTCACCCCCCAGCAATTTGCCACAGTTACCACCCAAGTGCTCTTGCCAGCTCGAGGCTCCAGCAGCGTCCACTCCTGGGAAGCAGCTTCGGGGTGTGTCTGTCTCTCTGGGGGGGACTGTCAAGAAAATCGTCAGTTTTCAGTTTATTTAGCATTGCTTTTCATCAGGATAGGAGTGACATCTTCCAGCTCTTCCCAAGGGAAAGCTAAAATTGAAAGTCCTTTCAAAATTAACCTAAACCCAAAATTTTCTTTAAAAAGCTGTTGATGAAAAATAAATTAGGAAGACATCTCAAAACCAGAAGACTGAGTTGTCGAAGCAGCTTCCTCAGAACACAAGCACGGGCCCATGGAGGCCTCAGTGCTCGAGGAAGGTGCTTTGGCACAGAAGGTCCCCAGCCTCCTGTAGAGGGGCCGACACCATCTGTACCTCAGGCAGCACCAACAACGGTGTCTTCTTCTCTACCGTGTTCAGAGAGATCTCTCTTCGTGGACAATATGGTCAGTGCGCTGGAAGAAGAAGCCATACTCTGTTTTTATTTTGAAAGATTGAATATGGACAATGAGTAGCCATGGTCTGGGACGTGCCAGTGTTAGGCGACCATTCTTGAGTTTAAAGTCGCACACCCACTCCCCGTGTCACGCTGTCTCGGTCCAGTTTAGAACACGTCCACCTCCTCCCGCTCTACGGTCCACTTTTCAAACGTGCAAGTGACCCTGTCACCCCGTGTCCCATCACTGACAGCCGATAGCACGAGTGTCTTTTTCAAATGTGAAACAAGACTAGGAACCAGCAAAATACGAACTGAAAGAGGCATGGGGTTGATTTCCACCCACGGTACATCCACACGCGGGCACTGCGGCAGAGGGCCGGTGGGGCAGCTCGGGCGCAGTGGCCGGGCCTGGGCGCGCGGCCCACAGCCGAGCCCTGCTGTCCCCTGGGGAAGTCCCCTGGCCGCGCCTCGGGGCCTCGCTGTTCTCGGATGACAACGCGAGGGCGGCTGCAGCGGTTGACGGTGAGATGAAGGCCACGTGACAGGATCCATGAAGACTCGGTTTCGGCGGTCACCAAGTCCAGTGTCACCGCGCGTGTCTGAAACACTCCCAACGTGTGGTTCCACACGTGGTTGCCTAGGACCCACAGCGGCAGACCTCCCGCCTGGAAGTGCCTCGTCCGCCACACCCCTATAGTTTCTCTGTTCCAATGTTTCTTTAATCTACCAGACTTCTGAGTCCGCATTTTCTTCACTTCCGACTTCCGTGTTCCTCTACCTACAATTCCACCTTTGGCTTGGACTTCAGCTTCGCTGGGTTTGTTGTCAGGAAATCTCCGGACAGGACCTTTCCGCCTCTTCCCCTCCCATCTGACCCTGCTCTGACGCCCTAGATCCCCTACCCGCTTGCCGAACCTTAGCAGGTGACATTAAAAACAATATATCCCTTTAAATAGCAAGAGAGAGAGAGAGAGAAGGTCAGAGAACTTAAATGTTCATCCCCTATGACTCAGTAATATCATTTGTAAAAAAACCCTAAGAAAATAATTTAAAAAATAAGGAGAAAATACAGCACAGACATTTTCCAAAGCAGCTTTATTTACGATAGTAATAAATTAGAGGCAAACTAAATGTCCTAAAGTAGAAGAATGTTTAATTAACTTATGGCACATCCATTCCATGGAATATTATGCAGTCATTAGAAAGATTAATTATAAAGATTACACAGCAACTCAAAATAATGCTGAAGAGTAAAATGAAAAAGCCAGGGATGAAGCAGTGTATTCCATATGACTGTAACTATATAAAAACATGAATGCGTATAGCAAGATATAAGGGAACACTCAGAGGATAGTAACTATGTTAATGAGTTTGGAGTGATTTTCTTTTCTGTTTCTTGCATTTCTGCAATATTATTCCACCGTTGTACAATAAAAACAAGTCCCTTATAAATGTAAATGAATAGTTACAAGCCCAAACTCGGCTCTCAGAATATCTTGTACTTTTAGCTCAAATGGTTTTATATTACAGGCTTAATTTTTCATGCATGGAAGCTATTCTAGAGGCAAGTATTTTTCTTTCTGGAGAGAGTAAAGGAAGCAATTTTGTTTCCTAAGGAAAATTTGACCTCCACGTTGAGTAGCATTACACGAAGATAGTTCTCCGGCCGCTCTGCGTTCAGGATGTGTGTTCTGATTGCTTTTCCTCTCCTGGGGTGGGTTTGAGCTGAGCCACTGTCTCTCTGTTCACCTTGCTCTCTGTTCAGCTGATGAGGAAGCATTGGCGAGGCTGGGGGCTGGCGCTCCTTGGATTGCCTGGCCAAGCAAAGCAGATCGACCCATCCACCGAGCAGTCTGAGACCTCGGCCGAAGGCTCACTCAGCTGAGCTAAATTGAGATATAATAACATTTCGATGAAATGCTTGCAGGTGAAGCAGTGCCAGCCAGCTAAACACACTCATCGACAGCAGGATGACAAATGGTCTGGACCACCACCAGACAGCACTGTGTTCGTTCATAGGAAGCACCTGGAGAAAAAGGGGAATTAACCCCGCTAACGTCTGAGAATAAATACTATCCTTACAGTCCTAGTCTCTGACAAGGGGGGAGTACACCATCATGAGCTCCCTGTTTGAGCCTCCTCCCTTTCTATCGGCCCCTCACTTTCCAGGTCCCTCCAAACCCGGTGAAAGGGCATCTATCTGCCCAGTGTCCCCGCCTCACCCTCCTGGGACTCTGGACTCCGGCTCCGCTGCACAGAAGGGAGCTTGCAGCCAGTCTCTCTCTCACTTGACTTCTCTGCCACTCTGGGCGCTCCCTCCTCTAGGCGACACCCTCCCCCCGCCCCCGCTTGCGTTTGCTCACCCCCTTAGTTTCCTTCTACTCTTCAAGGTGTCTATTTTAATTCTCTCTGCATGAGCTCTTTCTCCTCTTCCTGCCTTTGAATGTTGTAATCCTTTAGCTCGCTGTGGCTTCTGTGTCTCAACATAATTTTCCTGGGCAATGTCATGCATTTCCTTGACTCTAATTCTCACTTATGCACTGGTAATTTACAGAGCTATAATTAAATGCTGGACCACTCTCCTAAGCACCAAGATTTTGTATATCGAGTTCTTTAGACAAGTTTTGTGGGGCTATGCCTTGACTCCGCATGTCCTGAGCTGAAGTCATCTTAGCTGTCTCCCCCAAGATCACTTATTCCTCCAATTTTTTATCCCCAAAACAGGAATCTAGATGCCATCTTTGATGCCTTTATTCCTCATAAGTAATTAATCACCATGTTCTTTTCATTCTACCTCTTCAGTATTTCTCATATTAATTATTGCATATCCATTGACTCTGCCTAAATTCAGGCCCTTGTAATCTCTGAGCTATTTAATAGTCTGCTAATTTATACTCTCTCTGTCTCCAGTCTTGCCTCCTTCCAATCATTCATATTAGTGTCAGAGTAACCTTATCATTCCTAAAAATAATTGAGTGACCTTTCCTTTCCAAGAAGAGCTCCAATCAACAAACACAGAAGGAACGATGAAGACACAAATTCACCACTAGAACACCACAGCAATAGTGGCTACAAGCAAGACCCACGCACAAGGCTGCACCTGATGGCACATACCTATAATCCCAGTGCTCGGGAGGCTGAGGCAAGAGGATCGCTGCAAGTTCAAGGCAAGCCTGGGCTACAAAGTGAGTTCAAGGCCAGCCTGAACTGCATAGAGAAACCCTGCCTCAAAAGAGAAAAAAATAAAAAAGACCCATGCACAAATGCTAAAACAACTAGGTAGAGAATAAGAAGAAACAAGAAATTTATTTAGTGTTAAAAATGCTCCCCGATATATTTATTGATTACAAATGAAAAGATAGTTTCTAATTAAATAAATCTAGCATATGTCACTTCAGACATGTAACTGAGATCGGTACCACCAACAATAACCATACCAACCCCAACTACTTCCAGATAGGTTGCACTTAGAAGAACAAATCATTTCTGTAGTATTTGTGCCAAAAATTCATAATATCAGCATATTAGTGAATACACTTCAGAGAAAACCAAATTGAAGGATATGCTGAAAAATACTTGATTAGTACATTTTCAGCACGTGAAGTTCAAAAAAGGCAAAGAAAGACTACAACACTGTCACCGATTGAAGAATATCAAGGAAACAGAAAGACTAAAAGCAATGTGGTATCATATGGTAAGCCCTAGAACAAGAAAAAGAATATTAGCAGGAAAGTTGATAATGCTTTGAAAAAGTATAATTATTCAATGTTAATTTCTTCATTTTAATAATTATAATGACCATGCATGATGTTGACACTGGAGAAATCTGGGTAATAGCATGCTACTGTGTACTATTTTTGCATCTCATATGATGTAAGTCTAAAATTCTTTCCAAGTAAGTTTTTAAAAACTTAGTGCATCCTGAGAACCTATAGAATAAAATTCAGTTTCCTTAGCATGATATGTAACATTCTTCAGGGCCTGACCTACTTCTCCACAAAAACTTCTGTCTTCCAGCCCTGCTCAGGGCCCCCTCAGTGCTGGAGCTGTGCAAAACTCCTCACCTGGGTGTTCGCCCATCCCTGATGCTGTACCAAAATACATTAAACTGGGTAATGTGTGAACAGCAGAAATATAGTACTCAGAGTTGTGGAGGGTGGGACGGCCCAGATCAAGGTGCCAGTGGATTCAGTGGTCTGCTTTATACCTGAAAGACGGTGTCTTATCACTGTGTCCTCAAATGGTGGAATGGGAAAGCAGCTCTCTCGCAATCCTTTTAAATGGCACTAACCCCATTCGTGAGGGCTGAGCCTCCATAGCTTAATCACATCCTGAGAAGCCCCACTGCCTAACACCGCCATGCTGGGCATGAAGGCCCAGCACAGGAGCTGTGAGGGGACACCAACGTCCAGACCACAGTACTTTGCCCCATTTGTGTATGAACATGAAACACACATGAGCTACGATTTCCTGCTGTTATTAATAGTCATAGGACTAAAAATCTGCATTCCCTCTTTCCCAAACCACTGGACTTACCAAATCAATCTGATGCAGTCCACTCATCGGATTCCCAGAACATATGACATGTCACAGCCAAGTCAAAGCAGTCAACTCAGCATTGCTGTCAGCTTAATTGAGGCCCTTGACAGGAGTAATACCCTACAATGGTAAATGTCACAAAATAGAATTGAGGACTCTGAGCTCGTTTACCTCAAAAGCAAACACTGCACTTGGTTT
This sequence comes from Dasyprocta punctata, assembly GCA_004363535.1. Taxonomy (NCBI): domain Eukaryota; kingdom Metazoa; phylum Chordata; class Mammalia; order Rodentia; family Dasyproctidae; genus Dasyprocta; species Dasyprocta punctata. Next base: position 482 of record RJWM01017848.1, on the reverse strand, counting down.
TCATGAAGCCAAAGATGGGCACATCTGTGCACATTCACCAAGCACACAGTTCTGCTCTTACCAATCTCATTACAGTGCTGTCGAAATCCCAACGTTCAAATGAATGTCACAGTGAAGAAGTTACTGGTGCGTGTGTGCAACATTCTGGCCCAGCTCCTTAATATATTCACAAACAGGGATTTGATTCTTTTATTAGTAGTTAGGAAAGGTTGTATTAATATTCACTAGTTTAAAATGTGCCATTCTAAATTTTTCATAATTTCCCAAGAGGGAATAAATTTTCTTGAAAATATTCCCAGGCGGTGAATGACTTTAATGATACCATGTCTGTGAAGATGGCAAATAAAGTGGCTCATAGACTTACACTTTGGCAAACAGCTGAAATAGCTTTTCTTTGTAGACAAGTGTTAGCCCTGCTCATTCGTGTTGATGGAGATGGGTTTGCTTCTTTATATAAGTATGTTGACACTTCCTAGACTCCT
>RJWM01017847.1:0-42232 GCA_004363535.1 Dasyprocta punctata | reverse complement strand
CACAGCCTTGTGCCTGCCAGGGCAGGCGCTTAAGCCACCGAGCCAAACTCCCGGCCCTGGTTTTTTTTTTTTTTTTGAGGCAGGGTCGCACTATGTAGCTCAGGTCGGCCTTGCGCCGCGTTGTAGCCCAAGCCGGCCTCGAACTCACAACGCTCCGCCTACCTCAGCCTCCCGAGTGCTGGGATTAAAGGCGTGCGCCACCACGCCCGGCTTGTACCTCTATTTTGATGAGTGTTTTTTAAAATATTTTTCAGAGGGTGTGTTGCATTACACTACAAGTTGTTTTTGTTTGGTGTCATATATTGTGATGATCAGTTCATTTATATCTGCTTATCCTGTTACTATGGGATGCACTTAAATCAAAAATGGAACTGTATACACCCATAAATGCATTTCCTGTTTACAAATGCTGAGATGCTCTAGAAGCTCAGCACAACTAGCACCAAGGTCTCTGTCTCCAGAGGCCATTCTTCATGCCACATAACAGAACTCATTGCTGAAGGAGCTGATTGTGGATCAGGAAAAAAGAAAGATTACAAATTTGGCATATATTATGGCTTCCTAAAGTCAGGGAAGTGCTCAGAAGTACTCCAAAGTATACAGAACTTAGCCTGATGGACCTCCCACTAGTGAAATTAGTAGCAAATACGGGCTCCCACATAAAAGCAAACATTATATTAACAAATGTTTTGAGAAATAAAATATTAATCCGTGTTTTCTTCTTATAAACAAATGCATAAATAAACACATAAGTGCCATAAATCACAGAGACAAGCACATTTCATTTCCTGAGAGTGTGTAGTCTGACTCTGTCACAGTGTAGATCTGAAATATCCCCCCTCCCATATTTTCATGTGTGTGAAAGGTGATCAGATCAGGAGAGTCCTATACTCACCAGTGAATTTGTTCACTGATGGGAACAGCAACTGAATGTGCTGTTAGGTGGTAGGGCCTGGCTAGAGTTGGATCACTGAGACCTTGACTTGGAAGAGTATATCTCCTTCTAGATCTCCTCCCTTCTCTCATTAATTCCTGGATGCCCTGAAGTGAGATTATTTCCTATGCAAGCCTCTTTCACGATACTGTTCGTGTTCTGTAGCCAGCCAACCACAGTCTGAGCTCATTGTGACTATAAGACAAATAAACCACTCCTCCCTTATACTGTGGTTGCATTTTATCCCAGTAAAAGAAAAGCTAGCTAACACAGTCTTGTTATGAGTCAACATTACCTAGGCCCAGAACAAAGCCCACTTTGCAAAATGTAAGAACTGAACCTTCCCAAATTTTCAAGCTACTGAAAAACTGCAGCATTGATGATCTATTCTAAATTGTGATTATATACTAGCTCAAAAGAGCAAGAGGGATTGTTGAGGAGATTGACAAAGTATCAAGTATATTGTGTGTTTTCTGAAAATGTGCTATCATGTTTAATGTCTTAAATTGAATTAATGTAACAGGATATGGAAGAAAGGCCCTACTTCTGTTGAAATGCACAATGAAATTTTTAGAGGTCACTATTTACTATCAAATGATTCAAAGAGCAGCTATACATGCATACTTGTAAATAAAATGTACATGTGCAGTGAGAGAAGGGACAGATGAAATGGAGGAGATAGACAAGTATCAAAAAATCTTGACAAATTTGAGGAATTGAAATAATGTATGTAGCATGTGGGTATGAGCTTTTTGTACTAGATTTGCAAATTTTCTTAAATAAAGTTTATGTCTTGTGGAATGAATTGTGCTCAGTGCTGTAAGGAAGTTGTGGACTACGGGGGATTATCAAGTAAAATCAACTATGGCCACCATGTGCAGAATAAATTTTACTGGATGGAACTCAGAGTAGACTAATGGAAAGATGAAATTGTAAGAGACTTCATGGCCCCATCCAGAGGTGTTGGCAAGGGGATACTATGCATAAGTGGAGGAGGGAAAGCAAATCACTGAACAGGGCCAAGGGTTCAGAGAGTGTATTTGATGATCTGGGTCCCCCCAAGTATTCATATACTTTTGATGGGACTGAGTCTGACGTTTGCTATTGGTTTGTTGTCTAACACTGGGATTGGTGATGTGAGTGCTGCACCCACCCAGGGGTGGAGCTGAGATATAGTGTAAGGGAAGTCGGATCTTCCTCTCTTGTTCTTCTGCCTTCTCTCTCACCAGCGTGCTTTGTTGTTTGGCAGTCACCATGAATGGCAGCCCCGCCATGCCATGCTGCCTTGGAGCCAATTAAGTATGGACTGAAGCTCCCAAGAAACTATAAGAAATAAATCTTTCCTTCCCTAATTTTGGGCGTCAGGTATTTTGTCCTGGCAATGAGTGAAAAGTAACTAAGACAGAGAGACATATCAAGTACCAATGATGTCCATCACTGATTAAAAAAAAAAAGAAGCTCAGTGAGGAGTTTGAGTTATTTCTAGCAACTTGCTGGTATCATAACTATAATGCTTTGTCTCTAATCAGTCATTATTATGTAAGTTTCCACAGGGCAAGGAAAGCAGACAGGCCTTAAATGTCTAAAAACCTTTTTATCATTTGGTTTATTTAGTAAATAACAGTATTTGTAAAAATGTGAGTTTACCACCGTTCATCTTTGAGCTAACAGGTCTCAGCCTTATGTGAAAAAGTTAGTAACCTAGGAACCAAATTACACTGACTACCTATAGCATACTTATATGACAAGTGTTTCTTTCATTATCATCTCTGCCTTTATTGGTTTACATAGTTTTCTATTTAATGTAATTATTAATCTACATGGGTTTAGGTGTATTCATTTGCTATTTGTTTTCCAACTATCTCATTTTTCATTTTCTTTGTTCATCTTTTCCTGACATATTTTAGGCTAACCAGATATATTTCATTTTAATTACTGTTTCGTTTTTAATTATTATTCTTGTACTGTTTTCAAGGGCTTTCTCCATGGATTATAGTAGACATGATCAGTACATCACAGACTACTTAGCGCTCATATTCTTCACATTTCTGTGCATGTAAGACTTAAAAAAATCTATTTGTCCCATTTTGGTGTTATTGTTATATATTTTATATTTGCAAACATGTTAAGCTGCATACAGTAAAGATGTTTTTCTTTTAAGAGTTACTTGCATTTCATAGAAATTTAAAAATGAATCTTCTATTTCCTTCATATTGACATTTTATAATGGCTGTCATTCCTTCTCGTATATCCTATTTTCTATCTGCTATCATCTCAGTCACAATGTGAATCATCTCAGAAATTTCTGAAGGACTTGCTGTGAATGACTTTGTCTTTATCCAGTACACAGAAAATTAGAATAAGTAGTCCCTTTCAACACTGACTTTTAGATCAACAAGCATTTTCAAAGATACATGAACATTCTCCAAGGAGAAAAATGTTAAGGTCTCGAAACCTTAGGTTTGAAAACTGCTTTTGCTACACTACTTCTGTGTGATATAAAGAAACGTATGTAGTCCCAATGAATCTCATTTGCTTCATCAGAAAAACTGAATAAATGCAACCTATGTGTCATGGTTGGCACATTGTATCTGCTTGAGGAGTTTAGAAGTTTAACTAAGAGACTCAGTAGGGAGCCAGGGTCCTTGCATTGTAAACATCCTGAACCTGTGCAAGCAGAGGGCACAGAGGTGATGTGAGTGTTACAAATGTCCTGGGAGGAGGGTAATCTGCTTGCACTGTAAGTGAGGAAAAGAGACTTGCTTTCACCCATTTTGCTCTTGTTGCTTTGCTGTCTTCTGCCACCTTGAAGTGTTGCACCTGTGCCCTACCACTCTACCTTGGAGCCAACTGATTATGGACTGTAACCTCGACAAACTGTGAGCAAAATAAACCTATCCTTCCTTAATTTTGGCTGAGAGGTATTTTGTCTCAGCAATGAGAAAAAATTTTCTTGAGACTATTCTAAATTGTAGCTATAGGCATAGAATAATGTCTGATATAGAATACTGTTGAATAATTAGCATCACTAACAAAAACACTGGAAATGGCAGCATTAGCACTCCTAATGTTTTCAATGACCTTAAATATGGCTTTTAACAAGGGATACTAGGATTTTAAAATGTATATTCCTGCATGGTGCAGATATTAAATTTAATAACATTAAAATTTCTGTCTCTTAATATGGATTTTCTTTAGGAATTAATGTATCTAAAATTTTCTTAGCAATCTTAAATTACATTCACCTATAATCACAACTAAGCTTGGAATTCGACCATATCTGTGGCATTAATCTTAAAATATATTTGATATTTCAGCTTAGTTCATACTTTAGATACATCTGGGCAGGCTCAGATAAAAATATGAGGTAAAAACTGAATATTAACATCTGTGACTAATAACATTCAATGTACACAAAAACTAATTAGCACTATTAGTAATGATAAAAAAAGAACTGTTAATGGCAAATTACTAATGCTATAATGATTTTGGATGATTTTTTGCTTGTTAGTTAACAACATTCTATAAAAGTCTGTTTTTTTAAAAAATTTAATATTGATTCTGAATTTTAGTATATTTGATTCAGATTTTAAACTCTCTGGTTACTAAATTCCCTCATCAGAAAAATAATGTTGTCATTTATATTTAAGATAACATCTAGCTAAAAAAATATACACATATTTCTTCTCTAGAATTTACTCATGAAAATCATAGAAATTAGAGATGAAATGATGGACTAATTTATTTTATAAATCTGAATTCTTTCTTAAGATGTTTCATTTAAAAAGTAGCTCCTGTGTAAAGAATTCATATTTTCTCCATTGCTATGCTTTGTAAAACAACTTATTAGAGTTAAAATAAAATGCTTAACTGTGTTGATTAGTATATATTTATCATTTAAATGTAAATCTGTCAGTTCATTATCTTGAGCCGTTAGTAATCTGTTCAAAATTCCATAAACATGATCTGAAATGAACTTCAGGTACCACACAATGAAATTCATGTGACATCCTTTGAAATTCTAAATTTTCCTGAAGAATACAGAGTCAGACAGCATAAGACACAATATGCCCACATAAATGTTGAATGCATCTGAGAAGAGAGCAGTGAAACCATGAGGTAGGGTAGAATCTTATGAACTACTCATACAATGCAGTATCGACTATGGATGTGTATTACATTAATATGAAGTCTGAAATTGTCACAGCAGTATTGATTTCTAGTCACTAAGCATGACTTAATAAAGGCTGGGGACATAGCTCAGCAGCATAAACATTTTCCCGGCAAGTGCAAGGTCGTAAGTTCAATTCCTGGTTACCTCCCCCCCAAAAAATGAATGAAGAATGACTTAATATAAATGATGCTTTTAAAAAATAATTTGACTAGAAATCTTTTGGTCAACTGTGGGAAATTATTTTAAGGATCAAATATTAGAAAACTGGAGATATGTTTGCACATGTGTTGTTAACATAGTCCCTGAGTTGTTTTTTTCAGTATTATTTAGAATTTTTCAGATTATTTTCAAAAATAATATGTGAATGGATGTTTTCTTCATTCTCTAAACTGTCATAACTGTCAATTAAATGCTAATTAAAACTTTTGGGGATAGAGTATGTCTTGAAATCATTTCATTAATCCATTGACTGGCAGGGTACCTGTTACCTGCATTGAATTGAGACTCATTTGTGAATGTGTTTTGCCATTAAAAATTGAGCCCTTAATTTCAGTTTGCCTAAAAATGAAAAATATATTTTCTCTCTAAGGGTCAAGGTGTATCACTTAACAAATTCTGACTACATGGCCATCACCGTTATCCCCAAGAAATGACAATGAGTAATGAAGCTAGCGGTTGATTAATCAGTTATAGGTAACTCCAAAATACTAATGACCTCTTTAAATTCAAATGAAGTTTTGGTCACTTTATAAACCTTTGTACTGCTGTATAAATTGTACATGATCGTTCTAGTTGTTTCTGTTGGAAAGTAGGTGGGATATCTTACTAAACCTTGATAGCAATTAAGTACTAAATGATGTTTCACCTTATCATTTACAACAACGTGGATAGACTTTTAAGCCCTTAGCTGATTGACATAAACCAATCAAAGAATGAATTACTGCATGATTCCACTTACGTGTGACATCTGAATAGTTATAGGTAAAAAACTAACATGTTACACTAAATAATGAAGTGAATGTATGTGTACAGGTAGCTCTTTGATATATTTATTTCAAGTTTTATATTAGTTTTCCATCACTGGGAAAGAGTATTCAATACTTGTATGTTAAAGGAGAAAAGGTTTATTCTGGTTCACTGTTGCAGAAGGTTCAGTCCATGGTTGACTGGATCCAAGCCAGAAAAATCATGTCGGGAGGGTATGGTGGAAGAAAACTGCTTTCAGAGAGAAAAGTAACAAGCTGGGGATGAGAATAAGCACTTCCAGTTATGGCCCCAATGATTCACCCCTTTTGACCAGGCCTAATGTCCCAACAGCCCATTTAGCTATAAACTCATCATGGGTTAATTCGTGCATAAGTACAGTAATTTTCATATGAAATTTAGATATTTATAGTTATTTCTTATGTTTCACAAAATTGAGAGGAAAATCAATGAATTCTTAAAAATAAAAATAAATATCTCTCAAGACTAAAATTAAGGTTGGGTGTGGCGTTGCATGTGTGTAATCCCAGCAATCAGGAGGCTGAGGCAGGAGGATTGCTGCTAGTTAGAGGCCATCTCGTGCTACAAAGTGAGTTCAAGGCCAGCCTGAACTGCAAAGTGAAACCGTATCTCCAAAAGGGAAAAACAAACAAACAAACAAACAAAAATGTAAAATTAGATCTTAGCCTAAACTTTGGTATTTTGGTGGTATAACAAATACAGAGTAGAGAATTTTCAATCAGTATTATTTTATTCAAAAGATAAAACCTTTTTATTAGCTATCAATCATATGTCTTTCCAGTTATTCTCCTTAAATACTTACTACAGTTTCAAAATGAAAATGCATTAACATTTAGATCAAGCTAAATACATATGTAAACCTAGACCAATGAACTTTGCTTTCAAATTTTAATATTAAGTCAATATAATAATTTATTTGAGATGTCTAATTATTATTGATTCATTTCCTTTTATCAAAAAAGGTAATTTTCTATTTAGATCATATTGATAATATTACTTCCACCCAACCACTACTTGTTTATTATGAAGTGATTTATTATTAGTTCACATAAATCAACTTTATGCCCTTAGTGATGGGAGGAAAGAAGGAAAAATAATAATTGAGATGTGTCATGTACCTGTACCAATTAATTCCCTACAACGGGCAGTCATTACATACCTCAAACATCTACTAGTAAAAGTTAAAAATTCAAAAGTAATCTAAAGGTACCAGCTCAGAAATATACTTTTGGATCCATAAAATTATATACAATTATGAACCCAAACCTTAGGCAAACTAATTTCAACATTGTATAACACTGGCAATTAGGCACGTGGTACAAAGTTTCTGGCTGTCTAATGCAGTGCAATATGCATTTAGTCCAATAGATAACCAAATTAGTGTGATAAAGCCACAAGAGAGGCAGCCTATTCAAAGGTATACTAGTTAGAAAACATTGCTTGCATCATTCTAGAGTTGTTGGAAAGACAAATAAATAACCAAGAATGCGATTTGAAAACTTCAGTTTGAGAAATCTCTAAGACATGTAAAATTCAAATAAAGAGGACTACATTTCAAAAATCTCATAGCTACACTAAGGCATTTATATTATTATTTTCTGTCATAGATGATAAACCATCCATTGTAGAAAGACACAGTTCTATGTAATAAAAAGAATGTGAAATTTGAAATCAAATATTTATGGACTCTACCTTCAGTTCTACTACTTTTCTAGCTGCTAATCATCAAACATCTTACCATCTAAGAACTTCAGGTCCTTCATCTATGAAGCATGAAAATAATCTCCCACGTAAAGTGGTTAGCACGTAAACTTTAAAGATGACGGTTTTCCTTTCTGCTTGTCCTTTTTATGTGTTTGGTCAAATGTTAAATGGTTCGTGTGACAAATCTTGAGGTCATCTTTTCAATTTTGCCAGAAGTCAATATCTCCTTCACTTTATATATCCTTCCTGGAAAATATAATAGATTAGGTATTTATGTTTTCTCACAGTTTCTCTTTCGCAGACATCTGTTGCTGTTGCTGTTGTTGTTGTTGTTGTTGTTTTTCCAGACAGGATCTCACTATGTAGTTCAGACTGGTCCTGAACTCACTGTATTACCCAATTTGATCTCTGACCCACAGCAATTCAACTGCCTCAGTCCCTTGAGTGCTGGGGTTACAGGCATGCACCACTATGCCCAGCCAGACACCTTTACATATGCAGGCTTTTCTAAAAATTTTCAGTATGTGCATTACTGTAGCCAGGATTTTAATGCTAGAATAAGACATTCTTGCCCCAGTATGTTGTGTAAATCAAATGGAGATATGAACATAGAAAACTTTTTGAAGAAATCAAATGCAGCATGAGCATTCAGAAGCAGCAAGTCATCTGAGTAGATACTGCTCATCAAATGTAAATTTGATTTGAAAATGACAACACAGCATGATTAGTCATTAGGCATTCATGATTGAAAATGGAAAAAATTTACCGTTCATTTTCTAAAATGGATGGAGTTATCATAAACAGAAATTTTTGGCCACTTAAGCTAATAAGAAATGATTTGTGTTTTCTGCCAATTAGAATTGTGTTGTATTTTCCTTTTTTAAGAATGTTTTTGTATTTGCCATTTTTAAGTAAGTCACTTCTAGAAATCGTTCAATTTTTATGCTTTCAAATTAAAGTAAACCTACTCAAACTCTGTCTTTACTAATTGCCATATTTTTCTACAACCAAAACACTCTTCAAATTGTAATGCATAGTAACATAAATAATGTATGAGAGTACGTAGAGATACCTTATTAAAACTCATTATTAATTAATATTTTATCTATTCTTTTGAAGAGACACAATAACCAAAAGCTTGTTCTGGTTTATTATTACTACTATTAATAAAATAAATGACAATAATATGAGCACTTTAAATTTAAACGACATTTATACCATACAAGACTGTCTACATACCTATTGCCCTTTTAATTTTTCAATTTAATTAAGTGTGAAACATAAAATAAAACACATATTAAAATAGATGAGCACTTGACCTTAAGATTTCTCTCTATGATCATCAAAATAAAGTCCAAGTTCCTTTTGAATACATGCAAAGTCTTGTACCATTTCCTTGCCCTCTGTATTCAAAGCCTTCTCATCTATTGCGATTTCTCACATAACCATTGTCCCAGCCTCAGTATACAATTCATCATATCCCAAAGAACCTAAGTGCTTTCTGGTGTTTGTATCGCTATCCCTGCTGTTTCCTCTACTTCAAACAGACGCATCACTTCTTGCTCCTGAAAAAAAATGACACTCGTGCAGGGAGACCTAAACATAAAATTCAAGGCTCAGCTTAAAAGTTACTTCTCAGAGAAACCTTTCTCAAATTTAAGATAAAATGGTTTCACTTCTGATTAACTGATCTCATAATTACATATTCTCAATAAATACTCAAAGGTAAATATCTAACTGTATAATTATTTATTTAATGTTGCCTTTTGAACTAGACTAGAACTTCCATCAGAAAAAAGTCCAACATATACAGGGTATAATAGAAAAATGCAGTGCACGTTTATATTTAAAACACATTAATTATAATAAAAGACTCATTGCCCTCTGTCGTCCTAAAAATCCACCCCTTTGCTTCAAACACACTTTTTCCATCATGTTTGCTATTTTCTGAAGCAGTTCTGAAGTCCTCTTTTGTGAGCATCTTTAGTTATGCCTTTGTGGCTGACTGAGTAGACCTGAATCAATTCAAAGCACTTAGCTTTCATGGTCATGAGATTGGAGTAGAGCCCAAAGTCACAGGGTGCCAGATCCAGCGATATAGTGGGAAAGGACTCACCATAATGTACAGTACTCATGAGCCTGCCTTTCCATTGGATGGCACTCGATGGCAGCTTTCACTGTAAATATTTTTCATCACACATTATAAAGGCACTCAGGAAAGAGGACTTTCAGAACTGCTTCAGATGGTGGTCAGAATGATGGTACAAGTGTGTTTGAAGTGAGAGGGGGAGAATTTTCAGAGAGATTAATGACAATTTTTGTCTTACTGTAGCAAATACCTTTATTTAGATACAAAGCATTGTTTGATCAACCCTGTAGTTCCTACGCTTAAGCAAAATGCCAAGATCACGGAACAATTAAACAATCACAAGGTTTCCTCTGTAATTTCCGAAAATCTCTTCTGCCACTTCTTACATGATTGTGCTTTTTTCATTTGAGATCTTAGCTTAATATCTGGCTTGCACAGATTTATTTATTTTTCTCTAGAACATGTTATCTACAGTAGGTCTTCCCTAATTCCTCCATGGACTATCACTGTATTCTGGGAGATTCCATTATAGAACAGTACAGCAAATTGTTTTTTAATGTTTTGCTAAATAATATCTATCTTCCCTAGTAAGGTATTAATATCCCAAGGACAATGACTGTGTTTTTATTTATCATTGTTTAGGTAGATCAAGATTTCTGTACTTTAGCACTATTAATGTTTGGGGCCAGACAATACTGACTTGGAAGAATATATTGTGTGCATGATATGTTGAACAGAATCTTGGCTTCTAATCCAGTAAATACTGATAGCAACTCTCATTTGCAGCAACCAAAAATGCCTTCAGACATTGTCAAATGTTTGCTGGGCGTAAAATCACCACTAGTTGATAACCACTGCTCTGGGTTTATGACATTTCCTTAAACAGAGTAGAAGTTTGCTAAATATTTTTGAGTGAAAAAGTAAAAGAATGATATCTTTTGTGTCTTTTGGTATTTTTTCAAGTAATGAAATATGATTGACACATAGAATCATAGATATATACATACATATGGTGCACAACCTGCTCTGATAAACATGCACCTTGTGAAATGATTACCACGTCAAGCTAATTAATGCATACTTCACTTTATATAGTTACCCTTTGTGTGTATTTATTGTGAGTGCACTTAGAAAATTTCAAGTACCCAATTTATTACTAACTATGCTCATGATGATGTACTTTAGCCTTCCAGAAGTTGCACATATTAGAATTAAAAGTTCATGCCTCTTAATCAACATTCTTTTGCTTAATTAAAAAAGGGAAACATCAATTCCATGAATGACGAGCAATGAAACTTTGTGTTCTAGGATAACCTTCATCTTTCAAGATGCCACACCTCCAAAGGATCTCATAAGAGAGGGTATTGCCACCATATACCAAGTGGTTATGTCGTTATCTATTCAACACCCAGTTTCTCCTTATTTTATTACTACAAGGTCCCTGATTTTATCCTACTTGGGGGAGGAATTAGCTAAAAGGGTACATTCAATCTCCCTGAACTTAGGAATTTTCTGCAAATATTGAGTAGCTGTCCTTTGGTGGGGTTTGAGAGAAAGTTAACTTAAAAAGGTCCTAACTGAAGTCAAAAGTGCCTTGTTTTGTCATTCCTCCTTGTCCTTCTTGAGGACTGGATTGTGTATATGATGCCTGGATTCCAGTAATCATCTGGTGAACATGAGGTAACCTTGGAAATGAAAACGGTATGAGTAAAGAATAAGAAATTTAGAATAGGAAAGAGGAACAAGGGGAAAAGTAGTAGCAAGAGGAGAAGGAGGAGGAGGAGGAGGAGGAGGAGGAGGAAAAGGAGAAATCTAAGTCTCTAATGACTTCAGAATCATTATTTTAGCACAGAATTTTTTCCAGTGCTGTGGATTGAACTTATGACCTTTTCACTGAGGTACTTCTCAACTCTTAAAATATTATATATATGGAGAGAGAAAGAGAGGGAGAGACAGAGACAGAGACAGAAACAGAGAGAGAGTCACTAAATTGTCCAGGCTGGGCTGTAACTTGAAACGCTCCTGTCTCAGCCTCCCATACTGCTAGAATTTCAGGAGTGCATCATCATACCTGAATAATGTCAATCTTTTTATTTAAGGTAGTTATTTTTGTTATACCTTATAAATTTATGTCTTCATCCATTCAGGATGTTGTAAAAATTATAGCTGAGTAGCTTAAATAGTAAACATTTGTTTCTCACATTTCTGGAAGCTGACAAGTTCAAAATTCATGTGCCAGCAGACACAGTGTCTGGGGATGGCTTGTTTCCTGGGCTGCTGGTGGCAATCTTCTCATATCATCCTCACATGGAAGAGGGTAATCGAGAGAGCTGCCTGGAGTTCCTTCTATACAGCACTAATCATCCATGAGTGTTCTGCTGTCATGACTTGATTAATTCTAATAGTATCCTGACAGCATCACATTGAGTGTTAAAACTTCAACATACAAATTTTGAGGAAGGACACAACTATTCAGTATATAACAATACACCTAATCAGAACTGGCACAGGGATCTCCCAAGATAGAGTTTGTTGTCTGAACTTAAACAGAACCTATTTTCAAGGAAGACAATTTTCAATCAAACAAATCAAATTCTGAAACCAGTACTGAATGTGAGTGGCCAGGGTCAAATGGGATGTGGATGGTCAATGCAGGGAAGGAAATAACAACAATAAACAGAATCTATATATGAGCCCAAGTGATCAGCAATTTGCTCATGCAGGGACTTAGGAAGCCAGAAACAGGTGAACAAGTGCATAATTCAAGTAGACACAAGTTATGTGTGGAGCACTTCCTGTTTCCTCTCTTCTCTTCAGTATCCTGAACATTGTTCCTAAATGTAGCTGATCTGGAACTAAATTCAGGCATGGCCCCAGAGTTCCTCTCAACTCAGCACTCTCTACAAGTATATTCTCAATTGGCTGTAATAGTCCTCATGCTAAAACGTATTTTCAAGGTTTGCCTGATAACTACGAACTAAATCCATTGGTGGAGGATAAATAAGCTAAAATTGAGGAGAAGAGAATTTAACTGAAGAAGCCAAGGGTGAGCCAAGGACTGGTAATTTCTTCCCATTTCCTCTCATCTGCTCTAATGCTGTTGACCTTATTGTCTCCAGTATCATCTCTAATTACAGCACCAGCTTCCTCCTCCTATGCTGGCTGCCTCACTCATTATCTCCTTCCTGGATAGTGCATTATGAGGGCCAGGCTGCAGTCCTGTCCCACAATCCATGCAGTATCCATGGTTATGGCTCTGCCATTTTCAAACACAATATTTGTTTCTTTCCATGTTGAAACAGAGTCTCTAAAATCAAAATATTGATAATGGCAAAGTATGTTGAGAGTGATGCTTGGTCTGAGCAGGGCTGATAGTCAAGTGCATCTAGAAATATCTGAAAATAGATAGCATATGGAACTTAAAATTATTTCATAGTAAATCAGGAGATTTCGATAGTATATTTCTCTATAGGAGGCAGAATTCTGCAATGGCTTTCTAGAATCTTCCTTTGCTATTGGAAGAATTCTACCCTCTTGATTAAATCATAATATATATCAAAGGAGGAAGGGGATTTTAAGTGATAGGTAAGATTCCAAAACTGATGTCAATCAAAAGTTATATAACCCTGTCCTTAACACGTTAAAAGGAGTCTAAGTGATCCCTTGAGGTTATAGACACCCTTCATCCAACTGTCATGCTCATTTGGAAGAAAACTCTGAGCCTCGGGTAAGACTCAAACTATAGACAATCCCTTGATCAGAAACCCTAAATAAATGGCCTCTTATGTTACGTCTAGCTCCTGAACTACAGAAACTGTGAAATAATAGTGAGTATTGCATTAAGCCACTCAATTCATTGCAATTTGTAAAGGCTAACAATAACTATCATGAAGGAAAAGGTGCAATGAAAATTTTCCAAAATTATGTGTGGCTATGTGTAAGCCAATAATTGCATAGTGCTGTATCGAGAGCTTACCACATGTAGTGCGTTGAATAAAAGTTCTAGAAATGACCAAATCTATGCATGCAATTTGAGAAAAAGAAATTTTGTAGATGTAATTAAATAAAGAATCTTGAAACAAAATCATCCATGACACATGTCCTGGAAGTGAGAGGCAAATTTGAAACACAGAGAGGCACAGGAATGTGAAAGCCAAGTAGAAAAAGAGACAGAATTTGGGGTGATGTGGTCACAAGGGATACGCCTGGCTAAAGGAAGCTGGATGGATTCTTCCCCAAAACCTTCAAAGAGAGTATGGTTTTGCTGGTCCATTCGTTTTTGGAGTTCTGTCTTCCAGAACTGTGCATTGTTATTTTTTTTCCTTTAAATTATTGAGTTTGTGTTGAATTGTTATAGTGGCCCTAGGACACCGGTACAATATGAGTGCACCAATATGAGTGGGGAAGAGTAGAAAAATAAATAGGATGCAGATACCACATTGCAGGAATTCACAATATAATATGAAACTGTGAAAGACACTTGATGAAATGGCATATGAAGTGGTAAATGCTGAAAGTGAGGTGGAGAAAACTAGTACTAGTTTTAAGGAGGAAATAAGTAATTCCCCAAGGGTGAGTCACCTAAGATTTCCTAGAATAAAAATAACTGTGGTAAAGATCTGAGGATTAAAAGGTGTGAGAAGGACATTTGTGCTAGAAGAGTGACATGCAGATGAACCAATGAACAACTGTGAAATCTAGCCTTTTTCATTAAAGCAGTCACCACCTGATATCCATTGCACAGTATTAGTAATTCTACCTATCTTGTTCTTGAGAAAAGATTCAGCATCTAACGTATTCTCATTTAAATGATAGAATGCTCTAAAAAATTCAAAAGACCATATCAAGAACACAATTTTGTATAGTCACAAAGCCAGATTATGTTCTTATCTCAAGTACCAGGCACTATAAAGTATGATTAAATAAAATTTTGAAGAATTAATATTCTGACCCATACAGCAAAGAGTTTAAGACATAGTAAATAAGATTAATGTACACACATATATTTGTATATATACAAATATACATTTGTATATATACTTGCATTTACTGAAATTTGTATGTTCAATTTTAGTTTTTACTTCACTATAAATTTTTCATTTGAAATGATTCCAAGGCATATCATTTCATAAACTAGACTCAAAAAGCAATTTGAGGATTCATTTTTATTACCACAGCAATCCACTATTTAAAATAAGTAAATTGGTCTTCCCATGAAAATTGAATTCTAAAACTTATTATTACTGGGGTAACAAATATGAAAGAGAAACATATTGCTGGGAGATTTGTAAAAAACACAAGCCTCAGAATTAAAGTGCTAGTCGGGAAAAATATCTAATATAATTATTGGCTATATCAGTGTGTAAAACTCCATTTTATGATAGGATACAGAGTAAGGCGAAACTTGGTTAGACCAGAAAATTTACATGTGGTAAACCAGTAATCAATTCAATTGGCAGAGAAAAGTATGAAATATATATAACAAGTATCACACAAAAATGTTTCTAAATATACTTTTAGAGTCAAGTGCTTTGTAAAATCTAACTCGAGACTACATCTAATAAGAGATTAAGATGTGTTTAATCATCACTGAAGAAACCGATGTTGTCAAAGTCTATGCAAATAACCAAGGAGCATGGGCATAGCCCAGATATAGCTGGGCAATTTAGTTCCCACTTTAAAATATGTTTCAGCTTGGCAACACATAGAAATAAAACTGATTGAACTAAAAAAATGCTTTAAGAGTAGTGTATGTGTTCATGGGTGTTTTTTTCGAGGCAATGTAGAAAGTAGATCGTAGTGAGTAAACAACCAAACTTCCTCAAGTTGCTTGTCATCCATTACTTCCTTCTAAATCCCAGTCACAGTTGTGGATATTTCCGATCTCTTGTCTTTGTGTCTCTTCAAAGCTCTCTTCTCCTGCACTTTTGTAGGCTCATTCCTCCCTTTGGCAAGTCTCATTTTATTATATTGCTTTCTGGATGATTTTTTTCTTATTTTTAAAAAATTTTTTGAAGTGTGTCACCCCATATATTTTATTTTGCACCTTGCGATTCAAATCTCTTGGATTTTTAAATTATTTTAAATATTGTCTCAGAAAATTATGCCACTTAGCACCATAGTGGTTAATATTCCTCTTCCTTAAATGTTGAGGAGGTATCCAAAGTACTTAGACGATCAGATATATTTTCCTAAATACATACAAACTACTTTGGTTTGTTTTTGTTTTGTTTCATTTTGCTTTGATTTTATTTTTTGTCTTTTTGAGACAGGGTTTCACTATGCAGTTCAGGCTGCCCTTGAACCCACCTTGTAGCCTATGCTGTCCTTGAACTTTCAGTGATCATCCTGCCTCAGCCTCCTGAGTGCTGGGATTGCAGGGGTGCGCCACCTCACCAGGTAACATGCATACAATTTCTTGGGGGAAGGTGATTTACCAGTGTCACCCTGATCTTGCTAAAGTCCTACTGTTGATCTAGAGGTCAGGAAAACAATCCCATGCAGTTGTAGATGACAAAGTTTGTGTATTGAAGGAAATAAATTTTCCCACGTACACCCATTCATCCACAGGTGTAACTATCTAGTTCTTATCCAGAGGGTACATTTTCCCATTTAAAAAAAAGTTGACAAGCTGGGAAATGTATGAAGATATGCACGAAATTAAGAAATCTCAACAGAAATAAAATACACAATATGTATATTATAACTGAATGATTTAGGTATATTTATGGAACAAGGAATGGGAAATATTAGAAATGGAATGAGATATTCCTAAACAGGATTAAGGATTAAGTCTATCTATAAATCAAATATATCATAATGGTGATATTTCAATTCAGTGAGGATAACGAATCTTATTTCCTTTTTATTTTTATGGTATTGTGGGTGCAATTCAGGGCCATATACATGCTAATCAAGTGCTCTACCACTGAGTTACAGTCTCAGCCCAGGAAATGAGTCTTAATCAAAGGACCTGAAAATGATTTCAAAATGAAATCTAAGTAGACTCTTATGTTTACCCATGTACAAATAAATGTATCCCAGGAAGCTTAAGATAACATATTCAAGTTTTGGAAGAATATTATCAAAATGCCTCACATACAAATTTTGAATGGAGGTAACTGAAAGAATAAAAATAGTGGTTTCAAGTACACAAAATAGGCAGGTCAATATGTCTGAAAGATATTGTAGATAAAGTTCAAATGTAAGTCATCAAAGTGCCACAAAGTATTCATCCACCAAAATATGAACAGGAAGACAGAAATATTAATGGCAAAGGTCATGGAACGTATTTACTATGTATCTCCATCTTGCTCCTCAGTTCCATTTCTTGTGCTTATTTTCATGGTTCTAGGCCCAGGGAAGATGGCCCATATACAGTGCATCAGTTAGCTCTGGTATCCTTCACTTGTGCTCATCTTTATTAGCCTCTGTAGAAGACAATGTTAGGATTAAGATGGAGAAGGGAGATCCCCCACGTCATTTATCTCCCTGTTATGGTACTACAGATTGTCTGTGTCTTTGTATCAAAAAACACAGCTCTTGTCCGAATCTTTCCTTGTGGGGTTGGACACCTTTGTCTCACAAGGCCTAGTGGTTGTTATTATCCTGAATACTGTGTTGTCTATTGCTAATAACCTCAAACTAATATTGTCTCCTCATGTGTTCCAAAGATCTCCCTAAACCTTGTGACCCTTTCAGGGAAGAAATGAGATGACACAGTCAAGATAATGTTAAGGTGTTGCTTATCTTTTATCCAATAGATTAGAGAGTACAAGTAAATATAAAATTATATTCTATTAAGATAATATTAAGATTTCCAAAACTGTAAAACAATGCAACTTTTTCACCAATTTTTACTTGGAAAAATATTTTTTTCTGATAAGTTATGTTTGCATGTTAGCATGTATAATTTTATTAATGCTTCTAAAATCAAAGCTATTAAAATCCTCAATTTTAATATTTAATATTAAATGTTTATAGACAATCCATAAAAATAAAAGCTCACCAAGGGCCTTAAATATTTAAAAAATCTGAAATGGTGTGGAAATCAAAAATTTTATAACTGCTGACTAAACCTCAACAGTCAACTTTATAAATAATTCCTTTTATTTAACTCTAACTGGTCACTGTTGAATAGTAAAATGCTTTTAATCGAGATCCTGAATGATACAGTGAAATTTCACAGAAAAGATAAATATTGCTAATAAACTTCACTATAACTATGGAAAATATAGCAGAATATTTTCTTTATCTGGAAAGGTTTTGAAAGATTTAAGCCACTGAAATTTTGCCTGAGCATAGGGAAGAGAGAGTATTTTTTACTTATTTAGTATAAGTTGGTAAAATAAAATTAGGGATCAATGTTTTAGGATCTCTTAGAAATGGAAATGTGAAAGCTTTATGAGTCAACATTTCCAATCTAGGAATATATTCTACAGAAGAAATTTTGAGAACCTAAAACTATCTTTACAATGATATTTACTATACAAGTATTTGCAACAGCAAAAAAGAAAGTAAAACTTTAAAGAAATTAGCATTCATAAAGAGAAAATTAAAAAAGGACTGAGGATACAGATATTGTGTTGGTTATTTCTCTCTCTTTGCTGAGACAAAATACTCGACATCCAAAATTAATAAAGGAAAGGTTTATTTTGCTCACAGTTTTTAGAGTCCATAAACTGTTGGGTGGCACATGGCAGAAGAGCAATAGCTCATGGCAGTGAAAAACAGCAAAAGCAACAAAAAGGAAGGAGCAAGTGAGATGATTCTTTCTAACGCTTATATCGTATGTAGGCTACCTACCCTGGGGTGGGTGTAGCACTCACATCCATAATCCCAGCATTGGACCATGAATCAATCACAAATCCTAGGAACCTGCCCTCATGACTGTATGAGACTTTGGGGGGACATCAAACCAGAACAGATATTGGAGTGGTAGAGTGCTTGCCAAGCATGCACAAGCCCCTGAGTTTGATCCCCAGCACAGCAAATAAAAGTCCAAAAATAAAATGAAATATTGTTTAGAAATCCATATAAGTGTTTGAGAAAACAAACACAATGTGGTTCTGTATATACTATGCCTTGAACTATAACAATGATGTATTAAGAAGAAAATGTAAGCTACAAAACAATACACTTAGCAGGGCCAATTTTCTTGTGCATAAACACATATACATATTCTTATGTGTAATGAGACATGGAAAAGTTATAAATAGATGAGATGTGAAATGGGGTTATGACTTAAGTTTTTTCAAAAAATAAAATACACTATTTCAGAAAATAGTAGAAAATTGACACTAGTTAATATATTACATGTTATTTTAGTAGTTGTTCAGGTTACAAGATCCCTTTTCCTGCTTTGCTTTTTAAAAGAAAAAAAAAGAAACTTGCAAAAAATAAAATAAAATACAAATAATCTATCTAAAGCTAATTTGAGATTGTTTCATATAAGAACAAATAGCACAGCAAATTCAAACAGTCCATAGATGTTATTATACACTTGATATCCTTAAAAATTTTTATGGCTTCTGAAATTAATCTATGGTCAGCTTTACTTTTGCACAGATTTATAGTATGCTCTCGTGGAACAAATAGAAGCACACACACACATTTTGTCATAACTGTGAAGTGAGCCAAAATTTGCCTTAGATTTCTTGTCTCTTCTGTGCAACTTTGTTCCTCGTGTCTTAGAGTTTTCCTTTTACTTGATTCCCTCTCATTTTAACAGTTATCTTTTTGGGTATCAAATATTTTGAACCTCTTTCAAGTAAATATATTAACTCTGTTAGATTTGGCCTGTTAAGCTCATCTCTAATACATAAAAAGAAAACAAAAGAAACAACACATATCAAAGAACAGAACTCTGACCCAGTTGAAAATATGGAGAAGTTAAACCCTGGTTACATCATTTATGATATGGAATTTAGACAATCTATGACATCACTGAGTTCTAGTTTCCTCAGCTGTAAAATGAAAATATGACCTCATTACATAATGTCACTTTGTTTCAAATTACATTTATTAGATAAATGTGCTTCTCATTTTCAGGGAGTTAACTGAGTTTAAATAAAATTTTGTTTCTCATTATAAAAACATTCAAACAATTAAGAGAAAGTGGGCATATTTGAAGCATCTGGGTTATTCTGTTTTTCCTGAAATTTGACCTATGGTTATAAAGAATCATTTAATCATTAAAGTTATGGAGTCAACTTAAAGCTGAATAATAATGTTTCAAAAATTATTACAGGAATTACATTGTCAAGCTGCTGTCTAAGTCTCCTAAGGAAGAAAGGATTTAAGAAGACAGTCTGAGGAGAACACAAGAAGAGAGAATTCTTATTTAAATACGTATTAAACACCTTCTTCATGACAGGCACTGTTTGAATTTGTGGGCATATAGGAGTGGGCAAAACAGATAATTCAGCAATCCTCTTTGGCTACTATAAGAGACAAAAATATAAAGAATGAACATAAAACATAAAACATGCAAATTGTTCACATGTTGAGGTTACTATAGATAATGATACCATACCACAAATTTCAAAAATGTAAAAATGTATTTTGAAAGTTATTAAAAATGTTTTTAAAAGATTAATGTTTGAGAAGATACATTTGCCCTGATTTTAACCGTACAAAACGTATACAAGTACTGAAACATCATCACATGGTTCCCCATAATTATGCATGCTGTTTATGTTTTCATGTGTCAGATAAAAATTTAGACCTTAAAAATGCAATTTAATGATTGATAAGAATGAATGATAAGAAAGCAAAAGAAGCTCTGGAAGGTAATCATGCCTTTAGAGGAGTAAGAATGCTCTTTTAGGAAAGGTGTGATGGAAGGAGCTCTGAGAAAGTGATATTCGACCAGAGATTTGAAAGAGGTAAGGGAATCAGCCACAGACATACCCAGAAGAAGAGCATCCCTAGCACAGGACAGAGTAAGTGCAAAGGCTGTGCTGTAAGGATATATCTCCTTTGTATTGGGTAATATGCTATGTACCCCCAAGTCCTCATATAATATTGATGAGGCTGAGTTATTGGTTTGTTATTGGTTTGTTGTCTGGCAATGTGAGTGCTATGCCCACCCAGGGGTGGAGCCGACATACAATGTAAGGGAAGACGGGTCTTCTTCTTGTGCTTCCGGTTCCTTCTCTCTCTCTCTCCCTCTCTCTCTCTCTCTCTCTCTCGCCAGTGTGGCTTGTGGCTTGTAGCTTGCAGCTGCCATGAACTGTAGCCCCGTCACCCCATGCTGCCTTGGAGCCAACTTATAGACTGAAACTCCTGAGAAACTGTAAGAATAAACCTTTCCTTCCCTAATTTTGGGTGTCAGGTATTTTGTCTCAGCAACGAGCAAAAAGTAACCAAGACATCCTTAATTTGAGAAATAGTAGAATGCTCCATGTAACAAACTACTTAAGAGTAGAAGGAGAGTAGTTCAGTAGAGGCAATATGAAGCCAGCAAATGTACAGAATTAATCTGGGGCACTTAGATCTACCCTAATCTTAAACTTTGGTGGTTGTGTTGAGTCACCATTATGTGGGTGGAAAATTCAGAATATATTTTGTGGGAAGAATCAGCATAAAATCCAGGATGTGAGATTTGAGAATTAAATTGACTTTGAGTCCATATATAATGACAAAGGGAAAAAGATGAGAAAGTGTGGAAAACAGTGAAATTAAAGAATAGTCTTAGTTATTATTTGGACATTTCAAAAATAAATGACCCACAGGCTTCCACGGGGAGACATGCTGTATGCAATTACGTATGTGAATATCGATCTCAGTAGTAATTGGAGCATAAATGTATGTGAAGAGGTCATTGAGTAAGCATATACCTATAAGGAAAATAAAATATGGTAGAGGATGTGTTACAAAGGATATTCCAGTATTAAAATGTTAGTAAGTATAGGGAAAAAAAGAAAGAGATGAAATAATGTGAATCAAAATAAAAGCAAGATGGGTGTAGGGTTTTCAACACAGGGAAGAAGTTTTAAGAATGACGAGATGTTCAGTTGTGTAAACTATTCCTGGAAAGAAAAATAAGTAATGTGAGGAGAGGCAGTTAAGAAATACGGAGCTCACTGGTGACCTTGAAAGGTTTGGCTTCAGTGGAGTGGTAAAGATGAACAGCTAAAAGTTATAGACAATGAGACACGGTAGGGGCATTGATTCAGAGGGAAATGGACAAATCGACAGGAATATGCTGCATCTAGGGAACATGAGGATGTGGGTTCTGACATAGCATTTTACCTGATTTATTTTTTCATTTTATACCTCTTATAATAATTTGTGTTTCTTATACAAATTCTGATTTTAAAAGAAAAGGAGACATTGAATCAAAAAGAAGAGAAAGTTGGAATAATTGTAGAAATAAAGCCTTTGAATATGCAAGAAAACATGAGTACCCAAGGCCCAGACAAAGACATTTCAGTAGGCATGATATTTTCTAGAATAACAATTTGAAAGGTAGTATGTATAGATATGGATATTTTTTTTTTGCCACTGATGTCATTAGTGGAGAAAATAATAATTAAGTGTCTGATTGCTTCCAGTATCTGGGTGCAAAGAAAGTGAGAGCTTTGGTTAAAACAAACAGAGAGCACTAACACACATTTGGTGAGAGAGGAAATGATTGAAATGGTCTTCTTGAGGACTGAGGCAGTAAAACAGTTTGCAAATTGTAACAAAATTGCTGCGCAGTGCTCAGTACCCAAGCAGGTGCTATTCTCTAGCAACACTGAACTGCTAAGGGGCAGGCACATAGTGTGAGAAGCTGGTAAGAAAGGAAGAGGTGGAAGGCTGTGTACAGGGAGTGATTTAAATAATACAGTGTGTTATACAATCTGGGAAGGAGGAAAGTAATAGTCTTAAATTAAGAATTAGCAAAAAAAAGTAAGACATAATATGGTCAATCAATTAGAAGTCGTTCTAACATAGAGGCATTACTATTAGATTTACTATGAATGAGTAAGAAAGGTAGAATTTTCTAGAAAGTGGGTGCCTGCAGAAAGAGATTTGGACTATAAAACTGTTATGGTTGGTGAGAAGATCTGGAGGGTGTCTAAGGCAGTGAGTAGTTGGAGTGAGAGGGGGAAGCAAATAGTGATGGGTAAAATGTGCAAGGGACAGACTTTCTATACTCTGACTGCTGAAAGAAATGGGAGCCAAAACAAAAATAGAGAAATTCAACTGTGTTATCTCAAGTTTTTGCAACAAAAACCACAGACTTTGTGTCTCAGAAACAGACATTTATTTCTTGCAGTCTCACAGACTAAGTCCAGATCCTATATTTTGTTTGATTCAGTTTCCTGCTAAATTCAGTTTTTTTCACAAGGATCTTATTCTATCTCCACATGGCAGACAGGGAGAGAGAGAGAGGAGACAGAGAGGGAGAGAGGGGGAGAGAGGGAGAGAGAAAGAAAGGAAAAGAGGGAGAAAGAGATAGAGAGTTTGTGTTTAGGTTTCTCTTGTTCTAAGAGAAGTAGTTTGATCCTAGGAGAACTACCCCCATGACTTCTTCTAAACCTAATGCAAAGGACTCTTTTCCCAATACCATCACCTTGAGAGTAAGGCTGAAACAAGGACACTGTGTGTGGGGGGATGGGAGAACATGTAGGCCACAGCACTGGTGTTACAATATGAAAGTATGACAAAAAGGGAAAGGAAAAATTGAAAAAAATCTGTTGCCTTTTGAGACAGGCTTTGAGGAGATCTGCATTATTAGCACAAAGCTAATTTTCACTTAGATCATGAAGACAAAGGAAATTCCATAAGAGCCTGCTGATAGTGAGGGTTTTGCTAAGGATTGTTTTCCAAATGGTACAGTGGATATTGATGCTTTCACTTATAAGGGACTCTCGCCAATTTGACTTGAAAGTGCTTCATGAGTCAAGGGTGGAAAAGATTCTGATGCTTTCTCATTAGGCTTTCACTTGTTCTTTCAGAGAGATGTTTGTTGAAAGGGATGAGGATTCTAAAGCGTAATAGGGTGCTAAAACCTGGTACTCAGAACTAAGTGGCTGGTGTAGAATCACATGGCTTTCTTAAAAGCATATGTTTGGCCAATAAAAATAATTAATTTAACCTTTGATAGCTATTAATCAAGCAATTTTTCCCTGAGTAGAGGGCATTTTAATCCTTTAGAATTTCCCCCGAAAGCATTTGTTTAATAAAATAGTGTGATTTGATGGGCACTTTTTAATAATTTACTCATTACTTATGACAGAGTTAAGCTATCTTGTTCCATGTATTTGCTTCACAATAGCACACTTTTAACTCTGGAAGATAGAGAAATAATAGTAGAGCCATGCTACCCATACGCATGGTGTCTCTCACAGGTGACAATTATGTAACTGCCAATAAAACAGACTTTGGCGTTATGGAAGACAATAGAAGCCAGTAGATGGAACAAACACAGTCATTCCCAGATTTTAATGCATGTTTTAAATCATTTCCATGGGAACCAACATTTGGCACACAGGCCACTGTTATGAAAAACAGTTAGAAGGCAGCTTTTACCAAGCCAGATGGTTAATTTGTAATAGGGGAATATAACAAGGAGGAACTGGGTTATATAACCCCTGAAAACTCTTGATAATGGACTCAAGTGGACTAAATCACTGGGCTCCCTTCCAATCTTCTGTCAAAGCTACTATCTGTGGCAATAACGTTATCAACCACAGGAGGAAGCATCACTAATTGCAAAGTGTCTAGAAAGGTAAAAACCATAGTTTACAAGAAGTAGGAGTAAGTATTTCTGGACTGATCAAGATACTGTGAGGCAAGATTTCGTAGGTAGTCTAAATAAAGTTATGCGAGGGAAGTAGCAGAACAGAGGAGGAAAATGTATTGGCTTAAGTTCCCAGAACAATTAGAATGAAAGTAATTATCCAGATTAGCTGTTAGTATACCTTCAAGCCAGCATAGTGGAATGTCACTTTGCGTTGCACAAAGTCAGAGCATTCTCTGGTTTTAGTGATAAAAGGAACTCTAGAGATTCTGCAAATTACTTAAAGCACACAGCAAGTTATTGAAGCAACTGGTACACGCGAGCTGGGACTAAGACTTAAGACAATCATTCCAATGAGATTCACCTGGACACACTGCTTCCCTTAAGCAAGTTGTAGATTTTGTTCTCAGGGAAATGTTTGCAATAACAATTTCCCATGATCTTCTGCTGCTTTCTCACGGGACACCTTAATCTTACTTTACCTGTAGCCACACACTTGGTCCCAGAGTTTACACTGAGATATGACATCATCTTTTCCTTCCTAGAGAGCAAAGTTGAAGTTTTAATATAAAGCAAGACATTTCTAAGTTTTAAGCACACATGCGCATAAATGTTTGCCAACATGATTACTAAATGGAAGCAAGCTGTCTTTTTCTTGAAGTTTTTTTTTTAACTCCAACTTTAAATTTGCCGTGACTCCTGAAATCAGTGTATCTACATTTTAGTTCTCCTAGGTTTAAAAAGGGTTTCATCTTGGTTGTCTGAAAAGAGCATTATGAATCTAATCAATCCTTTAATTATAAGACAGTATATTACAACAAAGCCAATTTCACAAGAAAAAACACAGTGCCTGCAAGCTTCATTAACTTGTGCATTTTTTCTTTTCTCTTTCTTTATTCATAATTTATTGATTTTATTAAAGCAGTATAAACATAGCCATATTTTAGTAAAATTGAAGAGAAAAGAACACGATGCTTAATGTGTAAACTAATTATACTTGTTGGACAGCAAAACACCCAATATTACTCAGAAAGCTCTATGTCATGTTAGAAATGTGATTAGAAATGTGAAAAAGGTAAGTACTGTTACATTTGCAGGTCAAATTCATTGACTTCAAACATACTTTGAAGAGTAGATATCTGGTTTCTTTTCTTCTCACTGATGAAATAATTTCCTGAAAATATCATCCACATCTTCATCGTCTTATCTTGAATGATTAATCTATCATACACATGAAAAAGCTCACTTTTCACTAGTTTGACTATTAGGGAAGGTAGTTTAATTTGTAATCAGCTTTTCTGCCTATTAATTGAAAGAAAATACTTTGAATCACTACCTAAACTCATTCAATCTGCCAACAAGACAACTTTATCCCTATGATTGTCCATAGGGTGCAATAGAACTGGGCCAAACACCGTCGCTTGTTCATTACTAAATTCTCTCAGTGGGCTTTCCGGGAATATTCCAGCACAACAGGTATTTTTCTGTGCCTCCAGCTACAATCTAATGGATAAAACTGACATGATAGACTGTGCTTGGGAGAAAGCAGCAATGCATTATTCAAAAGTGGCTCCTAAGTGCTGTGCAAAGGTATCTTGGACTTCAGGTACCTTGTCTTTGCTCCATGGGAGCAGTAAGACCTAAGGGATAAAATTTGTTCTCAGAATCCCCATACCCTCAAACTTGGTGGCAAAAAGTGCTGTGTTTGTAATTTTAAAAAGAGATAGTAGTTTAAATAAAAGAAATTAACTACACATAAATGCACTGTACCACCTTTCCCTTGGGTTCTGGACCCACTGGTTTTATGCTTGAAGATACCGTCAGGATTTCAGGTGGCAGGTCTCTGAGCGCCAGGCAACAATTTGCAAAGATGCATGCAAATTCCAAGGAGCTCTCCCCTTGGTGTTAAATGACCTTGTACTTGCTTCATTATAGCATATCTATCACTTTCCCAGATATGTACATAAGACTCTTTACTGTTCCTGGACCCTGTTCAAGAGCAACCTCCAATGCCAGCACAGGCATATTCCTCTCTGCACAGGAATTCCTACAAAAGTGGTTCTCCTCAGGCATACATGCCTTCCCTCTCAAACTGGGTATTCTGCATGCATGCTTTGTTCTTGCAATTTGCCTTGGGCTGTCACTCATTCTTACGTTGTACTTGCAGTTCCCTGCCTGAATCAATCAGGGACCTCAATCAGGGGCCTGATTTTTTCATCATTGTCATGAGTTTACTCATGTAGCAGTATTTAAAGGAGCAGTCTCCAACCTGAGTACACAGAGGAAACCTCCAACCCACTGGTGCCTACGTACGAGCCTTTCTCACATGCAATTCCATATACGGAGAGTAATATAGAACCTAGGTGTAAAGTAAGAAGAGGTATGCTCTGCTTCACCTCTACAATGTATTGCTGCATGCAGGTAGGATACAAACAAGTGATTCACCTGAAAGGTAATTATTGCTTGGAGCGGGGCAGTAACATTGTAGATGGAGAGAGAAAAGGTAAGAATCTGGAATTAGTTGAAGGTAGAGATAGCAGGATTAATGAACTGATTGATGTGAGACACGATGAGTCAAGAATAACTACTATGTGTATACCTGAACTGCTGGAAGGATGGACTAGTCATTTTTTGTACTGTAAAAGACATAGGAATAGAAGATTTATGGAAAAGTGTTAAGTGCTCTTTGTCTATGGAGTGTGGATTTATTCATGAGCCTGGGTGACCCCAGGAAACAATTGAATGAGTATTAATGACCAAAGAATGTAAAGACTGGTCCCTGAAATATCATTATATGAAAAGGATGAAGATCAATGCAAACCTCAAAATAACATACTGAAAAAGGAGCTGGGTGTAGTGGTGCATGTGTTTGATGCTAGCACTTCTGAAGGCTGAAGCAGGAGGAACGTAAGTTAGAATCCAGCATGGACAAATTAGAAATTTAATAAGACCCTGTCTTGAAATAACAATAATAATAATATTTTTAATAATGCTGGCCAGGGATATCGGTCAGTGTGAAGGTTCTGGATTTAATTCCTAGCAGTGCAAAAAATGAGAGTCAAAAAAGGTGGACAAATTGATAAGACAGAAAATGAAGTTTGTATATCATCCTGGAACCCAAGTAAATACAGTTTATTGATACAGGACAGACTAATAAAATGAATAAAATGCCGCTGATAGGTCATGTAAGATTAAATTGAGAAACTATGATTTTAGAAATGTTGAGGTCACTGCTGATTTGGTGAGAATGATGATGGCGATATGGTAGAGGCCAAGGTGTTATTGCAAAAGGAAAATGAGAGGTGAATAATCAGGGGCAGGAAATAGGGGTACTTGCTTCAAATTTTGTTGCCAGGAATAAAGAAGTGGGACAGAAACTTCAAAGAGTTGAAGAAAAATACTGAATGTGTTTGTGAATTATGATGGAAGAAATTTTAATATTGCTCTTGCCTTGATATGAGTGACTGTTTAGAAAGCGAAATATCAGTGACATGTTGGATTGAAGGGTTGGGGATCCAGTACTTAAGTGGTGGAATATATTGGACTACAGAAATTGTCTTACAGAAAATAGATTGGTAGATATTATAGAAAGTATTGAGGAAAGCTCTCTTTGGACTGATTCAGTTTGCTCAGTGAGATACTAAATCCATCATCTGAGCATGAAGTTGTAGGAGGAAGAAGATTGGGAAGTAGAGTAAAAAGTCAAAGCTAAGAAATATTGTTCTAAAAGGGAAGAGTGAATCAACTACAGACCTACAAAATGATATCTTCCATGAGTAAGAGGGAAAACTTTAAACTTATAGTTAATCAGCCAGAACCATTTGTACCATATAATATGTTTATATGTAAGATGTGTGCTAATAACTGTTTCTTTTTTTGTAAGAACATGTTGGTCATGTCTGGTATTCTAACTACTTTGAAGATAACAATACACACTATTTTTCTGTTCTTATTTTGATTATGAAATTTTGTTTTCTTTTTTCATAAAATAAAAGAAGTTTTAAGAAGGTATGAAGGGAAACAACACTGATTATATGAGTACAAAAAGTGATAGCTGGACTAATACACTATGAAAATGGGTAGCCAATAAAATGCTTATATTAACAGTTTTTAATGATGTAGGAAATGTTAATTCTCTAATATTCTGAGAAAGAGGACCCTAATAGTCTACTGCTGAGGGAAAAAGGCTACTCAACCACACAAGATATATAAATGTAAATATAGGACAAAATAGAAAAAGAAGTCAAAGATTTAATGTAAGTATGCCAAAATATAATCAATGACTTTCAGGGATGGCATTAGAGGTGTTTTCTCTTACACTCTACTGTACTAAATTGATTTATTTGCATATTGAAAAAATGACAAAGCATATTTTAGAAAATAATGCCATGATGCTTCCAGAGAATCCAACAACTACTCGGAGCTGATGAAATGGTACCTACATGGTGAATATTTGAGTCAAAAGTTGTAGATCAATGTTTCTCAAAATGTAGTCATGGAACGATTTGCATTTGAAGTACTTCGGATAGAACTATTAAACCAAAATCTCAAAATGTGAAGTTCAGGAAGCTGTATTTTATGTAAATGTCCTATGAAGGTTCCTTTCTCCTTTCCAAGGCTCATAGATTTATTACTCTCCACTAGATCTTTCCCCTGAGATTTTAAATATAATCAAGAATCAAAACCATCTTTGTTCATATGCATATTCCTCTTCAGTTGCAGACTAGTCTCATTCCTTACTTGAAATAATAATCTCAACCCACTCTTTCTGTTTTCTCACCTATTTCTCCCTTCAAAACCCACTACTATTTATTTTCTCTCCATCACTCTACTGAATGACCAACACTATCCAAGTTGCCTAGGCCAAAGGACACTTTTTTTATCTTCACCTTACTTTACTGCTTGAAAGTATATGATAGACACCACTGAACGCTCTCAGGAAAGGACTTGATAACTGTGTCTCATGTCTTGCTTTTGAACCACTGTCTCTCTCATTCTTTCATAGCCCCACTCTCTTCTGTACAACCATATGATTTCATACTGCAGTTAAATTATCTCCTATATATGCCTAACTCTCCATGTACATTAGTGACTTGATTGACACCATATGGTTCCTGGTATGTTCTTTAGAATGAGCTACCATAGAGGAGTAATGTATGGGGATATGAATGAATCAAGACTGAAGATGAACTGTTCATTGTTGAGTAAGTTGGATATATATATGTTACTAACCTATACTGTTCTTTCTAGATTTGTAAATGGAATTTTTCATGACATGTTATAATGATATATCTCTAATGGACAAATTTTTCCATAGTTCATTCACCTATATCCAACTGCTTACTGCAATTCACATTTCCTACCAGAAGATAATAATAAATATATTTTAAAAGAGCTCATTTATTTAATATTTAACAAGTACCACTGCTCTTCTAAGCATTTTCTGAGCATCATCTAAGCACTCTATGCAAGAACTCTATTAAGTAGTTATTCTTAAAATTTAGACATAAAAAGTCCCCCTGAAATCTCATGTACTCAGAGGTGAGGTTTTTGAAAAGTAAGTACATCATAGGGGTACTATATTCATCAGTGGATTGATTGATTAATATATTGATAGTGGAATATGCTATTAGATGTAGGTCCTGGTCTGAAGAGGCAGTTCATCATGGAGTGACCTAGAAAGGTGAATTTATGTCCCTGGTGATGGTGAAAGTGGTGGTAGTGACTAATGTTGCTGCGGCTTCTCCTCCACTTTCTCTCTCTCTCTCTCTCTCTCTCTCTCTCTCTCTCTCTCTCTCCTTTTCCCTCTTTCTCTCTCTCTCTCTTCTGGCCACCATAAAGTGAAATCCTTTCTTCTGCACAATTTTTGCCGTGCTGTTTCTGCTTTGGAAGAAGAGATCTAGGGACTAAAACCCCTGAAACTGTGAGCCAAAATAAACCTCTCCCCCTTTAACTTGTGGGTGTCAAATAGTTTGCATGAACCACAGGAAAGTGGCTAGTACATCACTGTCATTTATGTTTTACAAATGAGAAATCTAAATCAAAACTGACACAGAATTTCTCTTGGGTCACACAAGTGGCTGATCCAAATTTAAGAATTCAAAATTAAGTTGTTTGTGGCAAACCCTGTCTCAAGCATCTCAAATGTACTTTAAATTCAATGTATCCAAGATCAAACATGATCTCCTCTTCTTACTTCTGTTTTTTTTTTATTTTTGCAGTATTGATTTCTGTGAACATTACTTCTATATGTTCAACTGTGAAAGTCAGAAACCTAAATGTCAGCTTTGATATTTGTATTCTCACTTTATGATTTGTACTTCATTGCTCAACAGCTACAACATTGATTGGGTCGTCTATCTATCTATCTATTTATCTACCTATCCATATATCCTTCCAATCTAACCAAACATATTTTCAATTTTTCTCCGCTACAATTCATGATCAAGCTACTGTCGGCTATTTTCTCCACCATTGTGGCTTACTCTGTTCAAAATAAAAATTTGATTACACAGTGGTCCAAGGTACATTGAAACACTTCAAAGCTCCTAAAATGAGGCTATAATTTAGAATAAATCTATTAGTATAGTCATAAGTGATTTGCCTGACCCGGTTCCTGCTTACATTTCCACTTACACTTCACCCTCATGCTGCACTCATCCACTCTGGCTTTCTTTAGAGCCTATAATTCACAGTGGGTTCAGGAAACATGTTCTCACCTCAGCTGAAATGCTCTGTCCACTCCAGTCTTTTCCTAGTGATTCTATTTTATCTTTCAGTTCTTAACTCCAATCACTTCTTTCAACTCCCAGTATAAGTCAGTGCTTCTCTTTACATGCCCTTGTAGAAGCACATTACCTCAAACACTAGTCACCAATTTATGTGATTATTTGTCCCTCTCTTCATGAAGGCTCCCAGCTCCATGACATCAGATGCAATATGTGCCACACAGTAGGTACTGAAAAAAAAAAGATTTTGTATTGCTAAAATGAGAGAATGAATGTATTAATGGTATTATATTTGCACAATATAGTTTGATCATCCTTATTCAAACAATGCTACATTTCATTGTAATTTTGCTTCCTTATTTCTTAACATGATTAATACCACTAACGTCTCAGTTAAATTAAGAATATCACTCATTTATTTTAATTTATAAGCTTAATTTTGATAGAAGAAAATCTATTTTCAGAAGTCTCTCAATATTTAGCAGAGAAGAGAATGAGTACATATATATATATATATATATATATATATATATATATATATATATACATATGAGACCAGTAGGAACACCAGGGACACAAAAGAAACTCAACTAAGGCACACAGGATGGACAGGTGAGACTAGTGGTGTGAAAAGTCTGAAGTAACAATAATAATACAAGCCAAAGTTGTCTGAGACTTCTGTGGGACAAACAACCAGCTCATAAAGAATCCAGGATTCAATAACCAGTCCTTTCCTCTCAATTTTTTTTCACTTCTTTTCCTTTTCCTTTTCTTCTTCACATTTTTTCTTTGTTTTTCTTTCTTTCTTTTCTTTTGCTCTTTGTTTCTCTCTTTTAAACACTTGGGGAGAACTCTAATCACAGAAAAGGAGCCACATCCCCCAAACAGAGATCAAGTTCAGATAATCTCATTTCTTCATTCTTTCTTTTCTACCCCTGTCTTAGTTACTTTTCACTCATTGCTGAGACAAAATACATGATGCCCAAAATTAGGGAAGGAAAGGAGGTTTATTTCTTACAGTTTCTTGGGAGTTTCAGTCCATACTTAGTTGGCTCCAAGGCAGCATGGCGTGGTGGAGCTGCCATTCATGGCAGCCACAAACAGTAAGCATGCCCTGGTGAGAGAGGATGGAAGCATGGAAGCACAAGAGGAAGTCCTGCCTTCCCTTACACTGTATCTCAGCTCCACCCCTGGGCAGGTGCAGCACTCACATCACCAACCCCGGTTCCACACAACAAATCAACAACAAGCACCAGACTCAGCCCCATCAAAAGTATATGAGGACTTGCGGGGACACAGAATATAACCCAATACAACCCCTTTCTCTAGTTTCCCAAAATTTGCATGATCATCCTTTGTCCACCAGACTTATTTCCACTTCCTTCTCCATTATCTTTGTTTTATAAAATATCATCCCTAAATTTTCCCACCACAGGGTAAAACCACCCTACCAAGGGGAAACACTGTGCATACAAACTCCTAATTTATAATTGGTTCTGTTATGTAACTACAGACTCTGCTCCAATGGTCTAAAGTACAAAATCAATAGTTACCAGAATTTGTCAGTTTGTAAATTGTGCTTGATGCTATTGCTTCCACTAATTCTACTACTTTAGCTAGGGTGTCACATCTGTTGTAATCTATCATTTTCTCTTCTATAAAAGTACTGGGAAGCCCTGGGGTAATAACCTCACCAAAGTCTTACATCAAAGAACCAGGGACTGAGTCAGACAAATAACAACTGCCTACTTTTAACTAATTAAGAAGATAGGATGTTGTAACAGACACAAACCAAGAATCTCCTATAAACAGAACACAACCCTGAAGAAAAAAAATTTTTTTCTTAGAGATGCCTTGAGAATAGTGATATAGCTATCTATATCAAAAATCCACAAGGTCATCACAGAAGACAAAATAATTTTTTTGTAATAGAAAATGACAGGGTAAAAACAAACTGCAATCTCAGATCTCCAGCTCACCCAGAACAATTCCAGAACACATTGCATAGAAGAAATCAGAAGACATACGACTTAAATTTCTAATATGATAGCAACAAAAGTAAAGAAACAAATCCATGTCTATCATTGATTTTATTGTGCATGATCATATGAACAGCAATTCTGAAGAAAACGAGAGACATTATGGTAGCTATTGTTGATTTCCTGTTGTCTTGTTTTGAAGTCCTGTGCTGCTTGCATTGTTCTGTTCTGATTTGCTTCATTCTGTCTTTTTTTTTGTTCTCTTTAAAATAAAAAAACAAACATATCCATGAAGGCATAAAGGAAATCAGATCAGAAATACTCTCTCAGAAAAAATGTCAACATTTATATAGGAATTGCTCTGTAAATCAAAAGTAGAGATAGAAAAAAAATAAATGATGATAGAAACAGGCTGAAAACAGTACATCTTCAATATAGGAAAGAAATAGAATGCCTGAAAAGAATTGAAACAGATATCCAGGAAATTAAAAACTGCAATGAAAGCTGGCAAACTGCTTAAATGAAACTGAAGACAGACTTTCATGCCTAGAAGACAGGATTATGAATAACGATCATAAAAGAAAAAATCCTTAATAATAATAAAAGATCAGTAAATAACAATTCAACAGCTGCAAAATGATTCAAAGAAAAATGATAGTAGAAAAATTGGTGTCAATAAAAAAGCAGGAGTCAACACAAAGTACACAAATAAATTTTTGCAGCAATAATAGCACATTTGTCAAGCATACAAAAATAATTTGATATAAAGTGAAGAATATAGAACTCCGATAGACATAGCCAAAGTAAATGAATAAATTAGACATAGCCAATCAGACTTTTAATATTCAAGATCCCAGAAATTCAGCACAAGGTCAGAACATTAAAAGCTACCAAAGAAAAATAAAACAGACCACCTACAAAGGACAGCCCATCAGAATTATGGCAGACTTCTCACCACAAATTCTCAAGTCAAGAACAGCTTGGAGTAAAGTATTTTAAGTTCTGAAAGAAAAAACTTCCAACTCACATTGATGTATGCTGCAAAACTGTCTTTCTAAATTAATGGAGAAATGAGATACTTCCATGACAAAGAACAACTGAAGAAATTTGTGACCACAAAACACACACTATGAATGATACTCAAAGATATTCTAGACAAAGATGAAAATAACCACGATTTCAGCAACAGAAAGAAGCCATCATGAAGGGAAAGTAATTAGAAAGAGGAGAAAAGCAGGGAACCAACAGTAGGAAAATAACATGACAAATATAAGCCAATACATATCAGTTATAACCATTAATGTAAATGACCTCAACTCACCAATCAAAAGAAACAGATTGACAGAATGGATGAAGAAACAAGATCCAATAATATGCTGTATACAAGAAAAACATTTAACTCAAAAAGAAACTTGTATTCTGAAAGTCAAAGAATGGAAACTAATACTCTATGCAATTGGAACCCAGAAAAAAAGCAAGGGTAGCTATTTTTTTATTTTTTGTGGCACTGGGCATCAAACTGACAACCTTGCACTTGCCAAACAGGCACTTATGCCACTGAGCCAAACTCCCAGTCCTAGTTCTTTGAGACAGGGTCGCACTATGTAGCTCAGGCTGGCCTTGCGCTCATGTTGTAGCCCAAGCCAGCCTCAAATTCACAACACTCCTCTTACCTCAGCCTCCCAAGTGCTGGGATTAAAGGCATGCCCCACCATACCTGGCAAGGGTAGCTATTATGTGTGCACACAATATTAACTGCAAACCAGGAATGATCAAAAGAGATAAAGACTATAACTGCATATATGTTAGGGAAAAAATTTCGAGTGGAACAGACAACAATCAAAAATATATATGCTCCAAATATGAAATCACTGAAATATTAAGACAAATGTTAATGGACAAGAAAAATCAAACAAGCAATAACACAATTTTAACAGGGAACCTTAATACCCAATTGTCAAAGAGATACATCAACTAGACCATTTACAGAGTGTTCCACTCAACAAAATTAGAACACACATTATTCTCAGCTGTTACATTACCCAAAATGGAACATGTACTAGCCCATTGAAATTGCTTAAGTAAATATGAAGGAACTGAAATTATCCCACACATATTATCTGATCATACTACAATAAAATTGGAAATTAATGGAAACAGAGACTGCAAAAACTCCATAAACACAGAGTAATTAAATAACACCTTCCTGAACAATCAATAGGTCACATACGAAGTTAAAGAAGAAATTAAACAAAATCTACAATCAAACAAAAAATGCAAATACAAATTACCAGAACCTGTGGGATGGAATGAAAGTAGTACTAAAAGGCAAATTTGCGCAGTGAATTCTCACATCAGGAAAACAGAATGAGCACAAATAAAAAACCTAATGCTACACATCAAGCTTCTAGAAAAAAAAAAGAGCAAGTCTAGCCCAAAGCCCAAACGAAGGAGGAAATTAGAAAGATCAGAGCAGAAATTAATGCAATTAATACCAAGAAAATGATGCAAAGAGTTAATAAATCAATGAATTAGTTCTTTGAAAGAATAAATATAATTGATAAACACCTAGCTAACATTATCTAAAACAAAGGAAAGAAAAACCTCAAATTCATGCAATAAGGAATGAAAATGGTGAAATCACTACAGTTTCTGAATTAATACCTACTTAGAAAATCTTTAATCATATAGGATATAAGGCATAGAAGAAATGCATAGAACCCTAGAAATGTACAAATTACCAAAGCTTAATTAAGAAGATATAAAATTTTTGAATAACCCAATATCAGTTAATGAACTTGAAACTATAACTAAAAACTTACCAACAAAGAAAAGCCTAAATTCTGATGAATTCATGTCTGAATACTACAAGAAATTCAGAGAAGACTTAATGCTAATACCCCTCAAAATTTTAATGAAATTGAAAGTGAAGCAATGCTCCCTAACTCATTCCTGTGGCAAGTAGTACTCTGATACCAGAACAGGAGAAGATCAAACCAAAAGAGAGCTATAGGCCAATCTCCCTAATGAACACGGATGACAAAATCCTGAATAAGATTCTACCAAACAGAGCACAGCAGATCATCAAGATTATGTACCATGATCAAGTGTAATTCATCCCAGGAATGCAGAGATGGTTCAACAGATGCAAATTAATAAATGTAATACACCATATCAACAGAGTCAAAGACAAAAATCACATGATCATCTCAACAGAGGCAGATAAAGCTTTTGACAAAGTCCAACACTCGATCATAATAAAAACCCTACAGAAAATCAGAATAGGTGGTTTTTACCTAAACCAGGTAAAAGCCAACTATGACAAATCAAAAGTCAACATTGTATTAAACGGAAAAAAACCTGAAAGCTTTCAAACTAAAATCAGGAACAAGACAAGGATGCCCACTATCACCACTCCTATTCAATATAGTTCTGGAAACATTAGCCAGAACAATTAGACAAGAGAGAGAAATAAAAGGAATAAGAATAGGGAAAGAAGAAGCTAATCTATCATTATTCACAGATGATATGATACTCTCCATAAAAAACCCCAAAAATATCACCAAAAGATTTATGGAACTAACAACCAAATTCAGTAGCTTGGCTGGATACAAAGTCAGCACTCAAAAATCAAGAGTATTCTTGTACACAAACACACAAAGAACAAATTTACTGAGATAGAAATTAGGGAAATCACTACTTTCAAAATAGAATCCAAAAAAGTGAGATACTTAGGAATCAATCTAACAAACAGAATAAAAGATCTGTACATTGAAAATTACAGTACTCTGTAAAAAGCGATCAAAGAGGATATCAAAATGAAAAGATATTCTTTGCTCATGGGTAGAAAGAGCAAACATTGTGAAAATGGCCATACCGCCAAAACTATTATACAGATTTAATGCAATATCCATCAAAATACCATTAGCATACCACACAAATCTAGAAAAAATATTCCTAAAATTTATCTGAAGCCAGAAGAGACCTAGAATAAAAAGGCAGTCCTGGGAAACAAAGGCAAGAAAGGAGACATCAAAATCCCTGAGTTGAAATTGTACTGCAAAGCTACTGTACAAAAATCAGCATGGTACTAGCAAAAACTAATATAAATAAAAAGTATACAGACCTAAGGATCAATGGAATATATAAGAAATAGACACAACTACAAAGACCCTCAGTCATCCTTTTTTTATTTAAGAGAAAAAAAAGACACATATAAGAAAGACAAAAAGCAAAAGAGACAAACAAACGACTAGAGTAAATGCACAACAGTAACATTACAGGTTTACAAAAGAGGATGATAGAAACTTGACAATGGTTGCAATATTGCATATCGTTATCTTCAAAATGGTTGCTTACATTAACAGATATAGACATATAAAATTTATCTAATCATATGAGTATTAACTGTTCTTTCTCAATAACTAATGCATTCAGAAGTATGTTCATTTTAGTTATCTTATGTATACCTATATACAGATTTATATCTTTTCCTTTTCCCTTCCATCTTTCCCCCTTTACCCTTCCCAATTACTTTTGCTCTTCGAGCTGTTTTTTACCCTTACATAGTATTTATTATAGATATTGGATCATATATACCTTTTCAGTTTCTTACATTAGGGAGACAATATGGTATTTACACATGTGGGTTTGATTTATCTCACTTATGAGTATGGTCTCAAGTCGTGCCCATTTACTTACAAAAGTCTCAATGCAATCTTTCTTAATAGGTGAGTAGTACTCCACTGTATAAAAATATCACAACATTTTTATCCATTCTTTGATTGATGGGCACTTAGGTTGTTTCCAAGATCTGGCTATTACAAGTTGTGTTGCTATAAACATGGGTGCACAAATATCACTTTTCAATTCTTCTGGGAAAATGCCCAGAAGTGGGATAGCTGGGTTGAATGGGATCTCTAATTCTAGCATCTTGAGAAATCTCCACACTGACTTCCACAGTGGTTACACCAGTCTACACTCCCACCAACAGTGAAGAAGAGTTCCTTTTTCCCCATAGCCCCTCCAGCATTTGTTGTTGGTTGACTGCTTAATCTTGGCCATTCTTTCTGGAGTGAGATGTAATCTCAGTGTTGTTTTAATTTGCTTTTCCTGAACGACCATTGATGTTGAACTTTTTTTCATATATTTATTTGCCATTTGTATTTCTTTCTCTGAGAAGGGTGTGTTCATCTCAAATGCCCATTTTTGGATTGGGTCTTTGAATTTTGGGGGCCTGATTTCTTTTAATTCTTTATATGATTTGGATAGAAGTCCTTTGTCTGATGGACAATTGGCTAAGATAGTTTCCCAGTTTGTGGGTTTTCTTTTGACTCTGTTGGAGATTTCCTTTGACATGCAAAAACTTTTTAGTAAGATGAGATCCCAGTTGTTGATTCTGGGAAGTGTTTCCCATGCAGTTTGATTTTTGTTCATGAACTCTCTGTCTACTCCTGTGTCATTGAGATTTTTACCTACTCTCTCTTCTAGTAAGTTTAGTGTCTCTGTTTTAATATTCAGATCTTTTATCCATTTTGACTTTATGTTAGTGCATAGTGAGAGACACGGATCTAGTTTTAGTTTACGGCATATAGAAAGCCAGTTTTTCCAGCACCATTTGTTAAAGAGGCTATCTTTCTTCCAATGGACATGTTTGGCCCCTTTGTCAAAGATGAAGTGGCTAAATGTGTTTGTAGTTATGGCTGTATCATCTGACCTATTCCATTGATCTTCAGGTCTGTTTTGATTCTAGTACCATGCTGATTTTATCACAGTAGCTTTGTAATATAGTTTCAAGTCAGGGATTGTGATACCTCCTGCCTTCCCTTTGTTGCCCAGAATTGCCTTTGCTATTCTAGGTCTTTTCTGGTTCCAGATGAATTTCAGGAATGCTTTCTCTAGTTCTGTGAGATAGGCAAGTGGTTATTTTGATTGGGATTGCATTAAATCTGTATAATAACTTTGGGAGTACAGCCATTTTCATGATGTTTGCTCTTCCTATCCATAAACAGGCAATATCTTTCCATTTTCTTAAATCTTCTTCAATTTCCTTCTTCAGAGTAATCAGGAACAAAACAAGGATGTTCATTATCACCACTCCTATTCAATATAGTTCTGGAAATACTACCTAGAGCAACTAGACAAGAGAAAGAAATAAAGGGAATAAGGATAGGAAAGGAAGAAGTGAAATTATCATTATTTGCAGATGATATGATACTCTACATAGAAGACCCCCAAAAATCCATTAGAAGACTTCTAGAAGTAATAACCAAATTCAGTAATATTGCTGGATACAAGGTAAACCCTCAAAAATCAATAGCATTCCTGTACACAAACAACAAATTTACTGAGAGAGAAGCAAGGAAAACCACACCCTTCACTATAACATCCAAAAAAATGAAATACTTAGGAATCAGTCTAACAAAGGAAGTAAAAGATCTATACAGTGACACTCAGTTGTCCTACCTTTGACAAAGTGGCAAAACATGTTCACTGGAAGAAAGGTAGCCTCTTTAATAAATGGTGCTAAAAAACTGGCTTTCCAATTTTAGTCTTCAGCATAGAAAACTGAAACCCTAGGCCCATGTATACCAGCATGCAGTAAACTAAAGCCAAAATGGATGAAAGGTCTAAATATTAAAACAGAAACACTAAGCCTACTGCAAGAAAAAGCAGGTAGAAATCATGAAGACAGAGCGGTGGGCCGAGAGCTCATGAACAAAAATCAAATGGCACAGGAAGTGCTTCAAAGTATCAGCAACTGTGATCTCATCTTATTAAAGTATTGCACATCAAAAGAAATTACCAACAGAGTGAAAAGAAAACCCAGGGAGTGGGAAAATATTTTTGCTAACTGTCCCTCAGACAAAGAACTTCTAAAACACATAAAGAATTTTAAAAACCAAGAACCCAAATTCAAAGACCCTTTCCAAAAATGGGCATCTGCAATTAATACATACTTCTCAGATGAAGAAATAGAAATGGCAAATAAATACATGAAGAAATATTCAAAATCATTGGTCATTCAAGAAATGCAAATTAAAACATCACTAAGATATCCTCTCACCAGAGAGAGAATGGCTATCATGAAGAAATCAGCCAATAAAAAATGCTTGTGGGGAAGTAGGGAAAAAGGAAATTTTCTCCATTGTTTTTGGGAGTGCAGACAGTATAAGCACCATGGAAATCAGTATGGGAATTCTTCAAAAATAAGATCCACAATGTAAACTAGATATTGTGAAAGTGAAAGGGAAAGAAACCAATCAAAAGGAAAGAACACCTGGGAAATGGGGGAAAGAAAGGAAAGGGATATATATATATATATATATATATATATATATATATGTGTGTGTGTGTGTGTGTGTGTGTGTGTGTGTATTACATAACTATACTACTAATCTCTGTTATCTCATCAGAAATAATTGTGCTTTCGTTGTTTGATCATTTTATGCTTGTAATCTGAGCAACTACTTTGAAGAAAATAATATACAATATATTAACCATTTTTACTCTCCAATTATTTTAAAAGTTTTGAAATTCTGTATCATCATTTTTGTTCTTTTTTCATTTTAAAAGGAAAAAAGCTAGAATTAGAGATCTTGTTCGACCCAACAATATCCCTTCTAGATATTTACCAGAAGAAATAAAAGCATCATACCACAGTGATATTTGTGCACCTATGTTTACAGCAGCACGATTTGTAATAGCTACATATTGGATACACCCCAAATGCTCATCAACTGAGAAAGGGGTAAAAAAAAGATGTGTTACTTTTATACAATGGAGTACTACTCAGCTCTAAAGAATACAACTGGATACCATATTCATAAGTGAAATAAATCAAACTCACATGTGAAAACATAGTCGTAACTCCCTAGTGTAATATACCGTAAAAGTAGATAAAGCCCAAAATCTACATTATATATTGTGAAAGGGAAAGAAACTGCTCAAAAGGAAAAAAACAACTGAGTGGAATGAAAGGTGAAATGAAGAAATGAATGACAGAAAAGAATATATATATATATATATATATATATATATATATATATATTAGTTGTCTTGGTAACTTTTCTCTCATTGGTGGGCAAAATACTTGACACCCAAAATGAAAGAAGGAAAATTTGATTAAGCTCAAAGTTTTAAGATTTCTTAGTTCATACACAGCTGGCTCCAAGGTAGGGTGGCTTGGCTAAGGTTCAGCCATTCATGGTGGCTGCAGAAGATACCACCAGCAACCAGAGCAAAAGGGCAAAAGGGAAGAGCATGCCTCCTTCCTGCTCTTATATTGTATGCTGGATCCCCATCCCTGAGTGAGTGCAGCATTCACACTGCCAATCCCAGCACTAGACAATGAACCAATCACAAACGCTAGACTCAGCCACCTTTGAAATGCCTGCCCTGCCCATGACAGCATGACACAAACCATAACAATAGTTAAGGTACTTATACTACTGATTTCTTTTAGTTCATTGAAAAAAATGGTTTGTGCTTATCTTGTTTGATCAACTATGCATGCCTATATTTGTAATCTGAGCAACTACTTTGAGGATAACAATATGCAATGTATTAACCATCGTTAATTTCCTAATATCTTGTTTTGAAATTCTGTGTCATTGTGTCTATTGTTTTCTCTTTTTATATATATATACATATATATACATATATATATATGTATATATATATATCATTGGGTGCATTTAAAATTGTTATAATTACTTTGAAAATTTTGGTAGTTTTATGATTATATCCCAAATAATGCATTTGGATTTTAAATGATTTATTGCAAAAATTTCTCCTCTAGAGAAATGTGTATATGTGAATACCCCAAGATGTGCATAGGTATACTCAAACAAGTGTTGTTCATATAAGCCAAAATCTTTAAGCAA
>RJWM01017846.1:0-42236 GCA_004363535.1 Dasyprocta punctata | reverse complement strand
TTTTTTTTTTTTTTTTTTTTGGTTACAATCCATTGCGCATCATGGGCTTGAATTTTGAATAAAATGATAGAATAAATGCTAAACTTTATTCTTTTAAAGTGGTGTTTTGCTTGAAATCATTCATGATAAATTGCATTTTACTCTTGTATGAATTTTAATGGGTTTTGTACTCTCCAAAATAAATAAAAAGAAAACTTAATGTATGGCTGTCAATATTCTATTTGAAGTCCTACAAGTTGAAATAATGTCATCCCAAGTTAGCATGAATGAAATTCATTAGGAGAGACTTCTGCAAAGTTGGCCATAGTGTCATATGGCTCTTGTAATCTCAGGAAGTGCTGCTTGGTGCCTGATGAGTCTCTCATAGTCACTCCTGCAAGGTGCAGCACTAGCCATGGGAAGCTGGGAAGCCAGTGGAATCCTTCCATCTAAGCACTTTAAGACTCTGAGAGTGTCTTCATCTCATTCTTCTGGTATTTCCTATTGCCCAAGAAATATTTTTCTGTGACTTTTTAATTTCTTTTATTCTTCAGTTATGCATCAGGCTAGATTTATAATACTGCTAAATCTTTAATACTTTTTAATGCATTTCTTTCTTCATCTCTTTATTTTCTATTAACAACCTTCCTCTCTTAATCCAAGAGTTAGTTAGTGGAAAAGTAAAGATATGTGGAGTTCATTGTCTCCATCAGGTGTTGTGCTATATACTTATGAGTATTTTGTTGTTGTTGTTTGGTTTTTTTGGTGCTGGGGATTGAACTCATGACTTCATGCTTGCCATGCAGGCACCATGCCACTGAGCAATATCCCCAGCCCCCTGTGCTATATATTTATATTTCCATTAATCTCCTCAAAAGTCTTGCAATAATAGCATTCATATTAAAAATAGGAGCTAACATTTATTGAGATCTACCTGGAATATTTCATTTGATTTTCACATCAATCTTAGAAGGAGGCATATTATTATTCAAATGAGACATAGTGAGGCTTGGAGGAATTAGGCACACTTTTAAGAAATTACTGCATTAAGACTTAAACTCTTATTGATCTTCTCAGTGTTCATGCTTTTGACCATGATGCAGTGCTATAAATTGGAGAACATAACCTATATTTCACAAATGAGGCAGAGGTACAAAATGTGCTCAGATAACACACTTAATAAATAGAAGAGCTAGAATTTAAAACCAATTTAAATTCAGTTTGTGTCTAACTCCCAAAGTTGCCTCATACCTGATTGATGCAAAGAACAAGTTTCAAGATGGAATATGTTAAGGCCAGATGTCTATTTTCCATTTAGGGTCTACAGGTGGCACTAACTTTGATATGTTGCCCTACAGAGACAGACCCCATAAAGAGGCCAAATAAAAATGAATTATGCCAACTTTTCATCTGGACAGAAAGAGTTACCTGGCTTAGATACCCAAGACAGCTCAGTAGATTAGCAATGAGCATGTGCTTTATGTTCCAAATTTCCTTATTTTATTGAGAATTCTTCTCACAAGAGAGAAAAAATGGTTGTTTGTTTTTGTTTTTTGTGGTTTGGGGGCTAAGTCTAGGTCCTTTGCACTGAGCACTAGTCCTTTTTCTGCATTTTATTTTCACTAATTTGCCCAGACTCGTTTCAAATTTGCCATCTTCCTACCTCAGCCTCCCGCCCCGAGTACTGAGATTACAGCTGTGTGCTTCCACCCAACTTCTGCATTTCAATTTTGGATTTCTTTTTCATACTGGTTTTCTAATCTGTGGCCTGACCAAGATCATGGGAGAACATGTGGCATAGCAGAAAAGAACTTGGGTTTTTATCAAACAGTCCAGCAATGTAGCACCATCTAAGATCTGCTCTGGACTCTCATTACTCACGGTGTGATCCTAGTGTTATCAGACATTGAAAAGGTCAGTGATTACCAGTCTCTTGGCTCAATCAAAGATTTTTGGGGGGCAGAGGGACAACCAGTGAAGATAAAAGCTTAACATTTATTGAAGGTTAAAGAAGTAAAGTAGTAAATAAGAAAAGAAGTATACTTGAAGAAGTTGAAGAGGAGAGAAACTATGCTTTGCACACGGTACAGGTCACTTGAAGAATAAGAAGACAGTGGTTCTCAGGCCCAGTGGCCACTATTTTTTATATCCTTCTGATGTCTGAT
Organism: Dasyprocta punctata; assembly: GCA_004363535.1. NCBI lineage: Eukaryota > Metazoa > Chordata > Mammalia > Rodentia > Dasyproctidae > Dasyprocta > Dasyprocta punctata. The sequence continues at coordinate 40,092 of RJWM01017846.1, read as the reverse complement.
TTGGGCCTTTGGAAACTCTTATTTGCTGTGATTTGAAAGCGCTCTGTGCTTTTCAGGTCAGCCCCCTCTGCAAGTGGCAGTCACACCCTGTTGTCCAGCCTTCTGCCCATCCCCTAATCTCCTGCATCATGAGAGCAGGGCACCATCTGAGAGCATATTAGAAATGTAAATATTTCAAGTCCTAGTCCAGGCATATGGACTTAAAATCTGCATTTTAACTAGATCTGTATGATTTGCAGACACACTGAAGTTTTAGAATTTTCAAGTATGCTACCAATACTCCAATTCCATCTCCTTGTTTGTAAAACGGGTAGCATAAGAAAGATATTTTGGACGGTGATAATAAGTGCAAAGCTCCTAGTAAAGAACATACTCATGGTAGATATTTAACAGGCAAGATCTATTATCATTTTATGGTTATTATTATTACCATTCCAATTTTCTGTAGATTTTATTCCATAATTTGAAAAGCTTGTCCCTTCTGATCTGCTTAATTTTTTTCATTAGCTTATAAATATTTTGGAATTTTTTTCCTTCAGGAAGATAAAAAAAAGAATCCTTCTTCTAACTTGTTTTCTTTGTAATGACATTTCATCATCTCCTTTCTTTTAATGCAAATCTTCTTCAAAGAGTTATATGGATGTATTATCCTTGTTTTTATCTTTAATTTTCCTTGTGCCTTCTCCAAGCAGGTTTTTGCACCCAATCATACACCAAAATAACTTTTCCTATAGATACTAGTAACTACCATGTTATGAAATCCAGAGTTCATTTTTCAGTCTTCATCTTAATTTTTACATTGTCATCTTGATTCCACGATACCCTACTTACCTGATTATCCTCATTTTTCTTGCTATTCCTTCTCAGTTTCTTTTGCTGGTTCTTTATGTCTTTGACATGCTATATTTGGACTGATTTTTTTTCTTTATCTACAACCACTCCCTGGTGGCCTCATAAATCTAATAATTTTATTATCATCTATTAGGTGACGACTTCTAAATTATACTTGTAGTCTGAATCTTTCTTCTAAGCAATATGTCTGTGTATAAAACTATCTACTTGGTATCCCCTGCAGTCTGCATAGTTCTCTCTCTGATTTTCACAGCTTGCTCACTGACTTTTTCACCTCATTACTCAAAAAGTCAATTTCTCAGACATTCTAAAATTCTAAAATTCAACTCCCCACCCCCAAACACCCACAAATAATTACAACTTCCTTTTCTGTTTTATTTTTTCTTTTTAGTATTTGTTGCTTGGTATGCTATATATTTTAATTTAAATGTAACATGGACTAGACAAAAAATTCTATTTTCCTTATTGTCTATTGCATTCTGAGTATCTTGAAAGCACATGGCACATAATTGCTGCCCAATATCACTAAACAAGAGCAGGATCCCATTTTATAGTGGGAGGACCATAGGTTCAGGATTATTTCCAAGGCCACAGAAGGTCTCCCACTGCAAAGCTATGAACTGAGTACTAGTTTGACACCAAATCTCATACGCATTCTCAGAATCATATTCTGCCTCTATTTGAATTTTGCATGGTCATTTTTATCCTTAAGTTTACATTTTTATAAATATTATGCTGTGGGGAATCTAGTTGGGTAGGGCTCTTAAATCCCTTGAGCAGGACTACTTTCTCTGCCAAGGTGTGGAAACAACACATGGTGAAATGCTGGAAAGTGTGAGGAGGACAATTTGCCCTAGGCATCGCATATCCAAATGGTCAATTTTAGAGAGCTTGAATCAGAGGGGAAAAAAAGGGAAACGTGTAACGCTTCCACTCCACTTCTTTCTGTCACCCCATTTCCTGTCCCTTCATTAACAGTTCTAGTAGATTTTTCCTACAGAAAGGGAATAGGAAGTAAAAGCTTGTCACGCTGTGTGACTTCTCTAAAATATAAGATCAGATTTAGCACATTAGAATAAGTTTCTTTTCCCTGACTAGAGTTAGAATCAATTTCTGTGCCTATTGCTGCCACCGCAGCCACAGCCACAGGACTAATGGAATGTGTGTATAACTTATGCAGATGCATTACCCCCTGCTCTGCCATTTCCCATCAGTGGTGTCTGGAATTTTCTGAGTTTTGCTTTCCTTCTCTGTAAAATAGGACTGATAGCACAACTTTGGAGGGTTGCTGCAAGTATTAAAAATAACACACAAAGAGCTTAAATCAAGGCTTACAAGATACTATGAAAGTCAACCTGTTTGTGATCTCAGTAAAATTGTAGTCGGATTTATTGGTAGGGTTTTTTGCTACTTATTCACTCTATTTGTAAAGCAAATGAATTGGCTCCCTGTGGGAGAAACCAAGAAATGAGTTTTCCACCATCCTAACATGTTCCATTTTGCTACAGAAGCACCTGGCAATGCTATTTGTAGTTCTCACAAGACACCGCAAGGTGAGTGGAAATAGCAACATCTCAGAGGTGAGGAAATCTGGGTTCAGAGATGATGAAGAACTGGAAAGGAATCATTTAGTAAAGGACAGAATAAAAGTTTCAAAGTCAAACCTAATTTTCCAAAATGCCATTATTTGCATCAGACCAGTACCCCCAACATCTTACGGGGTCCAAGTAACAGTTGGACTTTTTTACTTCTTTTTAACTTCTTTAATCCCTAACCCCACCCAATTTGCCCCTAATCGACTCTTTTGGAAAAATATCATCACCCAAAAAAGTCCAGCCATTACTCTAATAGGAAAAGGTATGTCCAATCCCACTAATTTAATTTCCTAAGGCATTTCATCCACTTTTTTCTTCCCTATCTTTGATGCCACTGCCAATTTACATATTCAACACTTCTTCTCCAAACTATTACATCTTCCCAACTGGTCTCTGTGCTTCTCATTTCTCGACTGCACAGTTTATCATCATGTGGCTGTCTGATATAATACCCTGAACACAGGTGGTACCTTCTTATGCTTTAAGGTCTTTGAAAGCTTAGAATTGTGTATGGAATAAATTTCAAACTTCCCTCAAACTCCAGCCATCTTTCCAAACTCACCACATGCCACAGCTTACCAAGTATTTCTTGATTGTGTCTGAGCAGATGCTTTACTATTCCCAAAGTATGGAGGATCTAGACTTTGTCATAGTGTGCTATAAATGGAAGCCCTGTTCTGCGGAATATTTCTCATATTTATGGCTGCCATATGGGAGTATGACTGGCGCATATTCTCTGAAAAACTATTTAGCAAAAGATATTAAAGTGCTTGCAAATATCTCAAATTTTATCCCTATTTTCCACTTCTAGGAATTTAAGGACAATTTCAGAGATAAGCACAAATATGTGTAATGCAGTTTATAATTCTTTGAGTTGAATGCAATCTTAATACTCAACCAAGAGAGTTTATTTTAAAAATTATAAAAATGTATGATTATGATGCATCCATGTGATACAACGTACTAAACTTTTGATCAGGTTTTTTGAAATATTTAATATTGTAAAAGGTTCTTACAACGTGTACATACCTTATAATTCCAATTATGCAAAGACAAGTATAAATGTACAGGTGTGTGTTTATTACATTAAAATTATACATCACAAATATAACAACTGATTATTTTGGTGTAGAAATTGTAAGTTATTTTAATTTTCTTCATTAAAGCTTCAAAATATATAGTGAACATTTTACTATGATTTGAATGTGTCCCCCAAAATTCATGTGTTGAAAACTTAATCCCTGAATTCAATTGTCAGTGGCATTTGGAGATAAGGCCTTTAGAAGGGAATTAGCACAAGATGAAGTTGTGTGATAGTATTAGTGGCTTTATAAGAACTAACCGTACTTGTTCTCTCTTGGTGTGGGATACCCTCTACCATGTTCTGATGCAAGAAACTGATCACCAGATGCCAGATAGAAGTTAGCACCACAGTCTTGGATTTCTTTTTTCCTGAACTTTGAATATTTTTTTTAATAACTTATTTAGGTATTTGGTTACAGAAACAGAAAGTGGACTAAGATAGCAGAAAAACACTTTAAAATGTTCCTACTCATCTTTTAGTCCCAAACTCAAGCCCGGACTATGCAGCCCTCCCTGATTCTCCTAATATGAGTAAATTCCTCCTCCTCTGAACTCCCACAGTAATACTGTCCCACATTTTCTCATAGTACTTTGGGTTACTTCTGTTTCTGCCTACACATCAGGACTGTAAGAGTCTGAGTATCAGCTCCAAATCTTACTCTCCTGCCCCAAGTTTCACCCACTGGAAGTGACCTGCTTTGGAGGTGAGTTTATGAAATGTTTATAGAATATCAGGAGAAGGAGAAAGAGTGATATATTTTTATAAACATAGTTTCATTCTCACTTAATTATGCCTGAAATACATCTGGAACAGAATGGACTTGTGCAAGAAATTGTTTGGAGTTTGAAGCTCAGAATTAGAATGCCAGGCTTCTGACTGTAATTTACGGTACTCTTGATTCTATTTCAAAGGAGCGTATGACCGCATGGTCCCCAAATCTTGAGTCCACACTGCTTCCACACCACTTCATTGGCTCGGAATCTCCCCACAGTTTAATTCCTCACGCCAAAATTTGCGGGTCCTAACCATGTATGATTTGGATGATGATTTTAGAAACAATTTCACAAGATTTTCTTTTCTTAATTATTTGAAGTTGCTTTACTAGGGAAGTTATAATTTTCAAGATGTTTTAGAAAGACAAGTTTTCAAAGTTCCATTTCTAACAATCCTTTTAAGTCATTGATTTCATTTTAATAAATTTTTCCCTCACATGAGATACTTTTTTCATTCTTCAGGGAAAGTTTACTTATTTAATTTTGACACTCTAGTCCTGGACTCTTAGGCTTTGTGAAATTTTATGACCTGAAAACCATGAATTTAACTGCAATTTTTTAAAATTTTCTTTAATTCTATCCTTTTATTCTCTTTAAGGATGAAAAACACAAGATTTAGTGATTTCTCTTCCTTCTCAATTTTTGTCTGTGTCTCTGTTCTAGTCCCTTTAGCTTTTTCCAGCACTCTATGTAATGTGCTACAGTAGGTGATGACATGGATTTGGCATTAGGCTAGGATGAGAATCCAGAATTTCCAACTAGCTGCCATGGCCTTGGGACAACCATCTCATTGAATGCCAGTGGTCTCATCTGGTAAATGGAAATAACACCTGCCTGGTGGTGAGAGGATTATGTCAAAACTCAGCATCAAACCTCTCATTTTGTATACCTATACAAATGTTTACCTGGCAGAATGATTGACCCAGAAAAATTAGGGAGCAAATACAAGAAGGAAAAGGCAGAGTTTTGAACATAGAGACAGTGGCATTGAGGTAAGAGTGATGAGAAAAAAAATTTTAAGGAAATATTTCTATAATCATGTAAAGACTTTTTGTTCACCCCTAAAGTCATTTCAGATGTTTTGTCACAAGATTGAAAACAGATTAAAATGACGTTTGCTTAGTTGGTAAACTAAGGAAACAAGGACACAGAGGCATTTGATATCATTAGGCAAAAGGAAACCAGGGTTAGAAATAAAGCTGCAGCAAGATCAGTGCTATAGAGTGAGTTTCAAGCAGTTGTGAGTCACATGTAAAATGTTACTTGTCTCCCACAGAGGATTAATTATGTTGGCAAAGCAGAGATCTTAATTAACCCATTTTATACACATGATTAGAAAATGTGGGGGGAGGGCCGGGAGTTTGGCTCAGTGGCTTAAGCGCCTGCCCTGGCAGGCGCAAGGCTGTGCGTTCAATCCCCGGTGCCGCAAAAAAAAAAAAAAAAAAAAAAAAAAAAAAAAAAAAAAAAAAAAAAAAAAAAAAAAAAAAAAAAAAAAAAAAAAAAGAAAAAAAGAAAAAAGAAAATGTGGGGGAAAACTCTATGAAGCAAGACTGTGATTACAAGTATCCTGGTGTCAGCAGTAAACCGTCACAGTCATTGCCTCCTAGTCATAGCCTGGAGAGTACTATGGTTGCACATCGATAGAGTCAGTCTGTTGTAATTGTGAATTCAAAAAACCTCGTATCAAGAATATTTGGAAAATTTTTCTAGAAATTTCCAGAAAGCAAAATTTAAATTTGCCAAATAATGAATGCTAAGAGGTATGATAGAAAGACATGGTGAATGTTTAAATTTTAAAAATTTATTACAGTAAAAAACATTGCCATACAATCACCTTACTTGGAACACATGACATCATCATTCTTGTCACCTTCTGAGGCAGTAATGGAAGTCCTGTTTGTGTCTTTAGCTGTACCACCCTTCTTTGATTCAAAATTTACCTTTCAAGGTGGTTTTGATTTTGGGGAAGAGTCAAAAATCACACAGTGCCAGATCTGGTGAATAAGGTAGAAAAGGACCCACTGTCATGTATTTACGAGCCTGTCTTTCTGTTAGATGGCACATGGCAACAGTAATATCCATATTTTTATCATACCTCATAAAGACATTCAGGAAAGAAGACTTCTAGAACTACTTCAGAAAATAACAAGAATGATAGGCTAAGTATGTTTGAAGCAAAGGGAGTATTTTGAGGGAGATGAATGGAAATGTGTCTTTTACTGTGAAAAACTTTTAATTTAAATGATCACTGTGTATTTTCATCACCTCTTGTATGTTGTATTCACACAAATGTAGTGATATATAGGCATTGTAGTAGTTGTTAAAAGTAATGTAGAGATAATTTAAAGTGTAATGGAGAATTCTATAGGTTATGCAAGTCCTATGTCATTTATATAAAGTTTGAACATGTGCAGGTTTTGGAATTTTCAGGGACCCAGAAATCAATTCCCTATAGAACAAGTTGTAACTGCCCCTGTGAAGTGTTCAGTAAGTAATAGTTAATCTGAGTTTATTTATGGCAAGTTAGTTTTTAAGTTTAGTGGCTTACTTTGGAGTGAAAATTACTTTGAGGTCAATTTCAGGCATTGTATTACTTTGTTTAATTCTCCCAGTGGTCCTACAGGAAGATCCTGTTGTGGTTCCTAAAAGAGGAAAATTAGGCCTAGAGATGTCAAGTAAGCTACATGAAGTAACAAAGCAGAAAATCAGTATGATTGAGAATTGAACAAACATCTGTATGGTCTTACATTCAGGTCTTATTTCATGAAGAAACATTCAAGATCACCGTTTCTCCATGTCAAGTCCTTGGATTGTGGAGATAATTGATGATATCGTGCCTAGGAATCAACACTTACCCCACTGCTTTGTCCTTCCGGATCTACAGCAGAGAATTTAGAGATCCTTCCAATCCACATAGGTTTTAGACTATGCGATATTAAGCTAAAGAATATAATAAACAAACATTTTACAAACATGTATTTAAGTGTTCACTTATTGATACAAATTATTACATTTGAAATATTTTTATATCTTTGAAAGAAAATAAAGGCAATTAGGCACACAGATAATGTAGGTACTCGATCATATCTACATTATGCAGCCTAACTTTTCAAAGGGACTATAACATTGTGGGCTATCATGAACTCCTCCTTACATATGATACCAACGAAGACTGATGATGCAGCTTCATGTACCTGTGCATTTCAGGAAAACCTAAAGTAGAGGAAGCTGACGATGCTTTGCTGTTTTATCACTGGTAAATCTAATTCACTTTGGATATCAGGTTAGGTTAGCTGAATTGCATTACCTGAAAGTCAAAGGTAGAGAAAGAACAAGATAAATGACTCCAGGTGAGTCAGAATGGCTTACCCTCTGGGGCACACCGACAATTTAGCTTTGGCATTGTATGCATGGATTGAGTATACCAGGATCAGAGTTCTTCCCCTGCTCTGTCTCTGCTTAGCCTGCTGAATTAAACCAAGTGGCTTTCCTCTTTGAGTCTCATTTTCTTCCTGTATAAATTCAGAATCTAGTCTGGGTCAAATTATTTAAATTCAATTCCACTTAGAAATAGATTTTTATCATGGTTAAAAAACATGTAACGTAAATTTCCTCTCTTAAGTGTTTAATTGTACAGTAAGGTTTTGTTAACTACATGTGCATTACTGTACAAAAGCTTCTTGGAACTTTTTGATTTTCCATTACTGAAACTGTCTGCCCCCTGAAGAGCAGCCATCTATTTCCCCTCCTTTCTCATCCCCTGGCAACCACCATTTACACTGTTTCTACGTCTTTGAATACTCTAGTTACCTCAGGTAAGTGGAATTATACACTATTATCATTTACAATTGGCTTATTTCATTTAGCATAATAGCCTCAATGTTCACTACATTGTAGCATATGACAAGATTCCCTTTTTAAATTAAGTTTTAATAATGCTCAAGTAAGTGTGTGTGTTTGTGGGTGTGAATGTGTGTATCACATTTTCTTTAGTCATTCATCTGTTAATGATGTTCAAGTTGCTTTCATAATTTAACTATTGTGAATAATGCTGCAATGAAAACAGGTGTGTGCATTAATTTTCTGCGAATGGGGAAAAGTACCTGACACACATCTTAAAGGAGATATAGCATATTTGGGTCAAGGTTTCAGAGGTTTTGGTCTATGATAGGTTGGTTTCAAGGTAGAAATGACCTGGAAGAAGGGCATTGTGAAGGAAAACTACTTCATCCCACTATCCATGGCAACCAGAAAGCAGAGAGACAGAGAGGATGCAAAGTGAGAGATACACCCTCCAAAGGCAAACCCCGCCCTGTAGCCTACCTCCTCTAACTGTGCTGCACTTTCTAACAGCTCATTCAGCAATGAACTCATCAATGGGTTAATCCATTGATGATTATAGTATCCTCAAAATGCAGTCACCTTCCAAAAGTCCCTCCTCTGAGCACATGAGACTTTTGGGGGACAGTTCAGATCTAAATTACCACGGTATGCAAATATCTCTTCAAGATCCTGTTTTCAACTGTTTTGAATAAATATACAGAAGTAGGGTTGCTGGATTGTACAATACTTTTATTTTAAAATTTTGAGGCATCTACATTCCATTTTCTGTAGAGACTGTCTCACTTTACAGTTTCACTAACAGTTTGCAAAAGTTACAATTTCTTCTATCTTCTCCAGTGCATCTTAGTTTCTGGTTTCTGATCATAACTCTTTTAATGGTTATGAAATGGTACCTCATTAGTTTTGACTAGAATTTCTCTGATGATTTGTAATTCTGAGTATGTTTTCATATGGTTGTTGGCCATTTATTATATAACTTCTTTGGGGAACTAGTTATTCAAATCTTTTGCCCATTTTAAAATTACACTGTTTCTAATTTTGCTACTGAACTGTAGGATAGAATTGTTTTTGAACAAAATATATTGAGACTCACTTGTTATCCTTTAGATTCTAAAGAGTAGAATCTATTTTTAAGGTGGTTTTGAAAGCAAATTATAAATAAATTCAAATCATGTAGATTATTCTTGGCACATGGTAAGGATTTGATAAATGTATTTTTGCTTTTACATCATGCATATTTTTCTTTTCTCTCTTTCTCTCCCTCCTATCCCCTCTCTGTCTTTCTTCTCTTTTTTCTTTCTTTCCTTCCTTCCTTCCTTCCTTTTTTTCTTTCCTCTTCTCTTCCTTTCTTTCTCTCACATAAAATTTTTCTCTCTGTTTTAAAATATATTTGTCCTTCCTGTAAATGTATCATTGTTAAGAAAATAAGTTAGTTTCATAGTGTTTTGATGCACATCTGCTCCTGTAAAATAGCTAGCTGAGAACAATACTCCATGATACTTTCCAGCACTCAAATAAATGCCAGAGAAGCCTCAGGCACATCTGCTTCTCTTTTATGATTTGGCAGTGCAACAAAAATCAAGTTCTAAATATATTACTCTATAATATATTATCAGTACTGCATATCTGATGTATTCACATTTTATTTGCATACCTGGCATTTATAAAAAATTATACAATCATCTGTGTGATATATAAGTGATCCTTTCTCCCTGAAAGTTTTTTTTTTTTTTTTTTGTACCAGGAATCAAACTCAGGACCTTGTGCTTACCAGGCGAGTGCTGTGCTGCTGAACTATATTCCCAGTCCTCCCTCAAACTATTTAAGAAGGTTTTGTGTCTACCTCTCAACCAAAATAATGTTTCTCAAGGTCACTAATAACCCCTACATTGGCACATTAATAGTGCCCCTTTACCTTATATACTGAAGTACCTGATTATTTCCTTCTTCTGGAAATATATTCACTCTTTAGCATCTGTGAGTCACTTTTCCATAGGTCTTTTCCCACTACAGTGGTGATGTTTTTTTCATTGTCCACTGTTAGTTTTAAAAGGCAGTACCTCTCTACAGAGAGAGATATTGGAGACTGTGCACATAAGCATAGCGCTCTAGTAGTTTAGCCACAAATAAAGTAGAGAAATGGAGAGCTGAAGCGAATGTGTGCAGAGGAAAGTCACGCAACTATTTTGTTTTTGTAAACATGCTGCTAAAGCATGTTTCAAAGCTGTTTGAAATGATCCAGAAAGAGGAACAAAAATGAGCAGTATTTAAGAAAGAAGATCCATTTGCAAAAACTCTGTTTTTAAATGGGAGAGAAGAATGGAGTCCAAGAGACAAATGCAGGGTTGGCTTTCCATAGAAATGTAACTTCTCACCCTTATAAACAGAGAAAGAAGATCTAAGCAGTTGAGGGAGGACACAAAAATTCTCCTGAAAAGGCTTCCTTGTACTCAGTGAAATATGAGAAGTGGTCATAAGATGAAAATGAGAAGGGTAGAGAAGGTATTGGAGATTGAGAACTTCAGTTAGTCATCTCAGATACTTGGTGAATGACTGGACCAGAGAAAAGATGGAAGTATTATGAGCCAGCACTACATACCTGGTATATCATATAAGTAGTGTATCACTTACATGTGGTAAAAAGCTATGACCAATGACCAATGATATATGAATATTGTTGTTACTAAGTTTGTGACATCATTTAATGGAATTTTCCAAATTAATTCATAATTTTAAGTTCATTTTAGAGTAAAAATATTCTCAAAGTACTTATACCTAATTTTATATTAGTTACTAGAAGTAAAAAATACAGAATTCTCAAGAATGCTGTTCAGGTAAGTCATGTCTTTATTTCAGACATCCGCAGCAAATCTGGGGACTAGATGCTGAAGATATGACATTATATACTCACCACTTTATTGTGTACTCACCTCTTTCTTTTCTGTCCTTCTTCTGCATTGTAAGTTTTGATAACTCCATCACCTCCATGCTCTATTTCTATCTATCTGTGTGAGTTTTGATAACTCTCTCACTGCCATGTCCTATTTCTATCTCTATCTGTGATAACTAGTCCTACATGACAACCATACATCAAAAGTGTTTCTCTACTCTGTGAAAGCAATCTTAATTTTTTTAAAAAGTATCACTCTGAGTAAGGTTCAATTGTCTTAATAATATTATATCCTTGTAGTAGTATCTAATTGTGCATCTCTGTTCCTTTCAAAGAACAAATACTTTGAGTTTCCTTTAAGTCTAACCTTTTGGAAATTCCCTTTTCTCTCACACCCTTGGAAGTTAAAAATAAAATCAAATCTAAGACTATTGCAGTTAGTCTTCTTTAAACAAACAGTTCAATAGTATAATCTTATATCCATTAGTCATAATCAACACAGTAATAATAGAATAGTATTTTGATAGTAAAATACTTATGTTAAAAGGAAATCTTGACCTGGCGTGGTAGTGCACACCTGTAATCCCAGCACTAGGGAGGCTAAGACAAGAGGATCACTGTGAGTTCGAGACTAGCCCAGGATGCAAAATGAGTTCAAGGTCAGCCTGAACTGCATAGTGAAACCCTGTCTGAAAAAGACAAAAAAAAAAAAGGCATCATTTCTCAAGCAAGTTGGAATTAAGAAATGATAAAATCTGAACCATTATATTGGACAACTTGTATAAGAGACTTGATTTCAATGATAAATTTGATAGTTAGTAGGGTTTCTTATGTTTCTGTCTTTAAAGTAAATTCTGTTGATACTTAATTTAATTGCAATATTCAAGAAAGTAAATACGAAAGTATGTTTATCCACTGTAGGAAGAAGGACTAGTAAGGAAAGTCCTTTTTATATTTATAAACCTTAACATTGTATCATTTTGTTTTACAAAAAGCATAAATAGATTAAGATGACTTACTTAACTTGCCCATTAATATTTTACTAGCTCCATAAAACATTTAAATGTACTTGGGAAAATGGGCCTTTTATTAGAGAAGGGATTGAATTTATTAAGAGGAAACTGTAGAAGAGAACGAGAAGGCTGACTCTTGAACTGACAAAGTAACAAAACCGAAAATGTAAAACCCATGTTATCATTGTTTAAAAATACCCCATGTATTACAGCATAGGAAAATCAACAAGAAAAAAAGTGATATGGCACCAATTTCTCAACAAGTCTGACTTCTGATGCTACCAGGAATGAGAGCAACTGCTTGCAGATTTAATCATCTGATTTCGAAGAGATAATTCAGTAGAACTGTGATCACCACTGAAATGATCAGTCAGAAATTGCTGGCTATTGTAATAGGCTGGCGCTATTCAAACACACAAATCTCAAGTAAATATAGAAAAGTTTTCTAGGAAAGTATGGTCCTACATGAATGGGTCTGAATAAGTCATAGCATAGTTGTGGCCAGTTTTCACATATATCTCTTAAAATTTGGATGTATTTTAGTCTTTTTTGTTTTTAACCATGGATGGAACTCATGACCTTGCACTTGCCAGGCAGGTACTCATGCCACTTAGCTACTTCCCCTGCAAAATTTGGATGTTTTCTGGAAATTGATATGTGAAGAAATGAAAGACAGAAGAAAAAGAGGAAGTGATGGAAGATGAAGGAAGGAAGAGAAATGAAAGGAGGGAATAAGATGGGGGACAGGGAGAGAAAAAGAAAGTGAAAAGAAAGATGAAAAGGTTGGTCACCTAGAAATGAGACAAAAGAAGGATGATTTAGCACAGAATTGAGAAAGAAATAATCAGCAGTCTTTCATAGACCTGCAGCAGAATGCAAATGACCATCCTATCAACTATAGCATAAAATCATACTTCGATCAATTGACAAATGAGTAAATAATCTCTCCCTTTTAATTTTATAAAGCAATTAAATATTGTATTTCTAACTTGTCTCCAAAGCTTTTAGGGAAAAATATGTGTGCAAATTTGCATGTGTGTTGTAAATTTTAAATAACATGAAAGCAAATACAGACTCTACCTCCATCCTTCCCATTCCCTTCAGGTAACTGTTACCAATATTTGAGTACATATATTTCAAAACTGTTTTGTGTGTAAGGAAAATAGGTTTATGACACAAATGAAGCTATACTGTTCTTTGAAGGGTCTCTTAATTTTGTAATAAATCATACTCTTACAGAATAGCTAGGTGAATCCTTTTATTGATGACTGGAAAGTCAATCATACGGAATCACCTTAAACTATTTTAACACTCTTTCATTGTTAGATTTTTCTGTTTTTCTCTATTTCATGAAATACAATATTGAGTATTCATATATAAATTTTTACACAACTTTGGGAATAATTACTGGCATATATTCTATAACTAAAAGTTCTCAACAAGTCAGATATTCAAAATTATAATACCATTTAAATATTTGACAGTTAAGACTATTTATGTGTGCTTGATATTTGCCATTAACACTTTAAATTTTCAAAAATAAATAATTTAAGAAGTAGTATATTATGATTTTGATTTGTTATTGAATTATCTGTAAAGCTGAGGATTTTATCATGACAGTTACATTTGCACTGTTAACCTAATTTTTCATTTTTTTCTTATTGCCTTTTTGTTTTCTTTCTATATATCATATATTATCCCTTTGTTATCTATTTTACAGAATTGTTTTCTAAGTTATCATTCCCCTTTTAGCTTTGTTTATCATTGTTTTTTCCTTAATGACATTATAATTAGTCTTGTCTGTTGTTATTTTATTTTATTATTTATGGGTTGCATGCCATAATTATTAAAAGATTCTTTACTGCTAATATTATATTAAAACACCTCTCTTATATCTTATCATTTTATACAGCTTTGCACTTTATGTTGAGACATCTGATTCACATGAAATTTTTTTTCAGTATGAGTAGTATTTTTTTCTGAAATTGGTTCATAATCAATGATGTTGTTAGATAAATGCTTTATACACACTGCTGACTTCCACAGGACTTTTCAGTCATACAGATCTTTCTTTTCTTTTTTCTTCTTCTTTTTTTTTTCTTTTTTTCTTTTTTGTACCTGGAATCAAACTCCAGACCTCACGTTTGCGAGGCAGGAGCTGTGCCACTGAGCTATATCCTCAGCTCAGTCATACAGACCTTTGAGATCTGGCTCTCTGCTTTTGTTCAGCATGACTTTTGGCAAGTTCTTCTCTAGCTCTTGGCTCTTTTATCTGTAAAATAAGCATGTTAAACTACATATCTGGTAAAATTGCAAAGAATAAATGAAAACATCTGTGGAAACATTTTATCACAGTATAGGACATGGAAAGAATCTAATAAATATGTTACCTTGATTATTATTATTATTTGATTCTGAAACAAGAGTCTCTGCAATTATTTCCTCCAATGCTAGATATGTTTTATTGTTTAACTTTATTTTTAGTGACTGACTTGTTGAATTAGTTTTTTTAGTGATTGACTTGTTGATTTGAATTAGTTGTTTGGTTTGGCTTTGTTTGGATTGGATTAAGAAGATCAAGGCAAAACAAATTATCATATGTTTTTAAAATTTTCTAGTGTGTATCATAAACCCATTATAAAAAAAAAAGCTCTAATTTGCTGCTAAAAAACTGAGTGTAACTTCTCAGCTTAGTAGTAAACTCAAAGTTAAGAGGCAGAAGGAACTAACTGGGCCTTATTTATTTTCTTAAATTTTATTATAATTATTTCATTTTTTGTACAACTATAAAATGTTTGTCTTCCTCTCTACATTAACTCTAAACAATGTAAGTGCAAAGATCCCATCCTCAGCCTTGTGCCTGGCTCGTAACAAATGCTCAATATGTTGTGAAGAACATATGTGATGCCTGTTGTACATGTAATGTACACCTTAAAAATATTAAATTTCTGAAACAACCTTTCAAAGTAGGTGTCATTATTGTCATTTCACAGATGAAGAAACTGAGCCTAGGAATGAAACTGCCTGAGAATTCCAGATGCATAACGTTTTTAGGACCTTGTGACCCATAGTGCTGGTGGCTAAGGCAGGACTGATTTTTGAGTAGAGAGTAGTAAAAATGAATCTCAGCTTGGTACTTTTTAGGGGCATCTTTCCATTTTGCTTCCTGGTAAGGCTAATCTTAGGGGTTTTCTTTATGTAAAGCAAGACTAAGTCCTGGGTCAAGTTTTACTCTTGTCCCTGAGAAGCTAAAATAGTCATCATCCACTGTGCAAGTGATCAAGAAAATTAGGAAATTTGTTCAGAATCCCAAACTGGCTGGTAGTCAATTCTGCAATGATACATCAATTATAATCCAGTTTCATAGAGAAAAAAATGAATGGGTTTCTAAAAGAACTGACATCACCTGTGAAATAAATTATTTTTTCCTGTGTCTGCAGGCTTTCTGTTCACTTTGGCTCTCTGCTCTGTTGTACCAGGTGAGCTGGAAAACAAGCTTCATCAGGAAACTGAAACCTGAAACCAAACAAGAGAGGGCAATTGCCAGACAGCGTGTCTCAACACTGGTCTATCAGCATCAAAACTTACATAATCAGCTGCTTAAGAAACAAGATGCACACATTTGAATGAGTGACAACATTAAGATGTGACTGTCATCGAACAGATTTCTAGATTAAAAATTCTAGTTGTAGTTCTACCACTAACTCTGTGGTATTCAGAGCCATTAATATCTGGAAGTAAGACAGTCTGCAAATCCAATTTTACAGAGTTTTGGGGGGAAAGTAACTTTTGCCCATGTGAGAGAAGAGTGGATGGTGGTTAGAAGAGAAGTGAATGGTGATTAGTGGTTTTCATGGAGACATTTCAGAAAGTACATGGGCAGAGGACAGGATGTGGGCACCAGTCAACTAGAATCTGATGGAGAAACAAGAACTAACTGTAACAGCAACTCAGCAAGTACAGCACCAGGATGGAACTGGGGGTTAGTCTGAGTACTCTGAGTTAGGATACTTTTCCCTGGATTATGATAAGGATACGATTATTGCTCTAAATGGATACCAGAAAGAGAATGGGAAAAATTAACAGGGAATAGCAAGAGAAGAGAAGTCTTAAGGGAAGAAAAACAAAAGAATGAAGGAAAAAGAAAGAAAGCAGATTCTGGTCACTGTGTCTTAGGTGTTGCAGTATGAAGAAGGAGTTGGACAACTTGGAAGGAGAGTGACAAAACGAAGGACTTTCTGAGTCACTCATGAAAAAGGAAGCTATCAGTGGAAGAAAGTCCAGAAAACCACCACAGAAAAAATCAGGAAAGAAGCATTTGTAGAATGGAAATTCATAGTTATAAATAAAACTTCCTCCACAAAAAGAATGAACAGTTCTAACTGAAGATGACAATCAAATAAGGATCACAATAAGGGACATGAATAAAGTAAATTTAGGTCTTAATATAAAGAGCCAATCATAGTACCTTAACTATCAATAAGATTTTATTAAATAGAGTTCATAACCAAGATTTAATAATATAAAATGTTCCTTTTTTAATCTGATCAGCATTGTTGGGGTCAAGGAAGGGCCAGAGGGCCATTTGGCCAAGGTCTCAAAATGAAGTTAGGTAAACAGTCTCAGGAGGTGCCTGGCAGGACCACGGGAAAACTCCCATCACAGAACTGGGCGTGGTGGCGCACGCCTTTAATCCCAGCACTCAGGAGGCTGAGGTAGGAGGAGCATTATGAGTTCGAGGCTGGCTTGGGCTACAACAGGAGCACAAGGCTGGCCTGAGCTACATAGTGCGACCCTGCCTCAAAAATCCAGGGCTGGGAGTTTGGCTCAGTGGCTTAAATGCCTGTCTGACAGGTGCAAGGTCATGAAAAAAAAAACAAAAAACAAAAAACCTCCCATCACACAATACACACAGAAAAGAAACAAACGGTGGTCTAAGTAACTGAAGATTTTATCCCAAGATCTTTCTCATTTTTTCATTCCAGTATATTTGACAAGATAGTTAAGACAACTATAGCCTTCATGTCTGTATTTCAAATAGAAAGAAACAGAAGAGTGATGGACAGAAAGCAAAGTTGCTGTATGTTTTATTCAAAAAGGGTCTCTCTCACTTTGAGTTGCGATCTGCTGTCTCCATGGAACAGAGCATTGTCCTAAAACACCCCTTTCTGTGAGGGGAATTAACTGGTTAGCTGGTCTCACTTTTACTTCAAAAAACATATTATTTTAGTAAAGAGGGGAAAGGCTATTAGGCAGCCAGATTATCACAATAGCAATTCATATTTTAAATATTTCATATAATTATTTTACCAAAAAAGTTCAACATATGTAAAATATAATATTTAAAAAAATATAACCTGTTAGAATATTGTCAAAACTTGAAAATGACCAAGAAGCCCTTCAGTAGGTGAATGAATAAATGAATGAAGAAATGTTTTCATGTAACTTCAGAGGGAAAATTAGTATCTCACTGAGAGATAGTTTGGCTCAAAAAGGAAAAGTTCCAATACTAAAATAAAGCAAATAGAACAGAGCCTCCTGAAATAGCCAAGTCCCTGTTATTTGAAGAGGGTAGATAACTAGAAGAACAGTAGAAGTTTGATTATAAGACCTCTAAAAGACTTTTCAGCTCAAAGGTTCTGTGGATTTTTTTATGACTGTCCTGATAGACAAAGAATGATAAAAGAATCAGTGTATCTTGGGCAATAATTCCTATGAATGAATTTGTGCTGAATGATGGACTCACATGAACTGGAAAGAAAGACTCCCGTATTTTTCTGCATGATCATATTCAGTTTTATTCTGTTCTTGGATGACAACACAGAGACTTTCTAACCACACTTGAGATTAGCATAGCCTAGGAAAATGTCGTGTTTCTCTCGCTGGTCAGGGGAAGATGCTCAGAAAAGTACAAAGGACAATGAAGTGATGAGGATCCAGTAGCTTGTGTGAACATGCTCCAAGCGTGTGTCCCTAGTGCCATGCCCTGACTCAGTGCTGTGGCCACCACTCCCCCTGCTGCACTGCATACCAGGGAGTGGAATGCCTGAGAGTATTCTGTATTTCTTGCATCTGAAGGATGAACCACACGTCTGTCATGTTATTCTGTGAGGCAGAAATTGCTCTTGTTTGACTTGAGGCCCTTCTCCTCTTCCTTTTCCCTTTTCTCCTCCTCTTCTTCATTCCACTTCTCCTTTCTGCCTTTTCCTCACCTTCCTCTTTTATTCTTTTCTCTTTATTCTTCCTCTAACTTTTCCTCCTACTTTTCCTTGTTCTACTCTTCTATAAATCTTTAGGTTTGATGCTCTTTAATGTAGTCATCACTTTTCCTATAGCATGGGACACTGCTTCTTCACTCAATTAATATTTCTGAAGTGCTCATTACTCACCAGGTCTAGAACTTGGTGCTCGGCTATGATAGTGAATAAAGTCCAATCTGCCCTGATGAATTTTTCATATATGGGGAAAGAGACAAAAGACTGATGACTATAATACAGTGAATAAAGGCTAGTATAAGCCAAAAAAAAAGGTACCACTGGCACAAACATGGATTTTTCAAGTCAGTGTTAGTGGTGGGAGAAGTTAGAGAAGGATTCCAAATGCGTGATACTTACACTGAGTCCTGAGCGCAGATGCATTCTCTCCAGAGAACTTTATACTCCCTCTGGGGGCCATCAACAGTTTGTTTTCTGTATTCCTCCCAAGAGGCATTTGATAGTCAAGAATAAAGATGAAGATCTTTACAGATGGAAGGAGAGTTAAGGAGATCTATTGCTAGAATCTGTCTTTAGTGCTGTTCTGTTTCACGCTTTTCTCCAATGACTTACAGGCAGTTAGACACAATCTGCAGTTCACAAGGTATAGGAACCAGAAAGCCAAGTTGCTAGGATTATGAGTGGTAGTAGTAGTAGGATCCAAAAGAAAAATGCCCCTTATCTGGAGGAAAGTATAAAATTCAAGTGCATACAATATAAAAGAGCAAATGTAAATTCCCAAGCTTGGACTGGGTCCAACAGTCTAAGCATTTAAAGGTAAACATTCTACCTAAATTGACTGAAAAATTTGCTTTTTCATATAGTTTTCTCTAAGTTTCTACAGTATTGTGAAATCTCAACCAAGCACAACCATATGAAATTTGACACCTTAGCTTGAGTTCACAGGAAAATAAAATGAAGTCTGGGCTGGCATGACTCAGATGGATGAAGTGGCTGCTTACATTTTCACCAAGTGTCTTCTGGGTTTTTTTTTTTAACACAACACTGCTGAGATGACTCAGAAGAGAAAGCAGCATGCCCTGTTCTTCTACATGAGTCTCATATTTCCTGATAACTGCTTTCTTATAAGCATCAAAGACACTCAGAGCCTAAACTTGCAATTCTAAGAACAAATTCTGTGAACCACAAGAGTAATTATCATAGTTACTTTTCTTGATTCTGAGACAAAATGCCTGACACTGAAAGTTAAAGGAGGAAAGGTTTCTTTAGCTCACAGTGTGTAAAGGTTTCAGTTCGTAGTTGGCTGGCTCCAAGGCAGGGTGGCACGGTAGAGGGGCATCATAGAAGAAACAGTCCATGGTGGGCAGAAGACAGCAAAGTAGTGAAGAAGCAAAGCAGCAAGTGACCACAACAAACATCTTTCTATCCCTTATAGTCTGTCCAGGCTACCCACTCTTAGGTCAAGTAGCACTGACATCCAAGCTGGGGCACACTTAATCCTACCACCCCACCACAGCTCAATCTCAGCATTACACCCTTAATTCCAGCATCACGCCTTCTACATCCAGTCACCTCCAAAAAGCTCCACCTATGACAGCATAGGCTTTGAAGGGACATCTAGATATAAGTCATAACAATAATGAATAACCAAAAGGTTACTGCAATTGCAAAGTCAAGAAATAAATCATAAAACTAAAATCCCTGTTCACTTCTATAAATGAAGAACATTAATAGCTCCTTGAGGATAATTTTGGAGATGAAGGAGAAAAACTGTCCTATTCATTTCTAGTCTTTGGAGAAATCACAGAAATTAGGTTGTTCTATGAGAATGAACTTTT
Organism: Dasyprocta punctata; assembly: GCA_004363535.1. Lineage (NCBI taxonomy): Eukaryota > Metazoa > Chordata > Mammalia > Rodentia > Dasyproctidae > Dasyprocta > Dasyprocta punctata. The sequence continues at coordinate 19,989 of RJWM01017846.1, read as the reverse complement.
GGGTGACAGAGAAGAAAATATTCTAAATCTACCTCAGTGGGAATGGCTCCTTAGATGAGTGAAGGATGATAATTCAAATAAGTTAAAAATGCAACAACGATGGTGTTGAGAACTGAAAGAACTGCAGTTTGAAGAAGCAAAGATGAGACATGTTGGCAGTATGGTAGAAATCACCTGGCCAGTAATTCGGCTTCCTAAGTACTGAAATACCAACAATCAGGCATCCTGGATAACACTGTTCTTCGTTGTTAAATAAAAAATGGGATATTCATTCATGGGTAGATCATCAAACTGGTAAGCTAGATTTACAATTGATGTTCATATTCCAGACATTTACTAGATTCTACAAATTCAATCTTATTTGACAAATATTAAGCTCCACACATCCAGCATCATCCCAGATTTGAAATTCTGTTGGCATGGAGCTTGCCATAGAAAGCTTTTCATAGGAGTCAGTTGCTTCCCCACAGCCACACTGTAATACCAAATACATTTCTCCAGATTCTAAAATATGTTAAATTTGGTTGAACTTTCCTAGCGTCCCAGTGGCACATCAGAAGTTATCATTAGAGACCAGATTTTACTCTGCTACATCCAAGAAACTTTAAGAAACACAGCCATGAACTCTTTAAACGTCTAGTTCCAGTGTTAGGATTGAAATACTGGACAGGACTCCCCAGGAATTAGCAATGAGAGTCTTACTTTCCCTGAAGTTCTGATATAACCCCACCAGAAAAGTATAGCTTCCCCCTTGTCTTAGTCACTTTCCCTGTAATCAGGACAAAATATCTGACACCCAAAATTAAAGGAGGAGAGGTTTATTTCGGCTCACATTTCAGTCCATAGTTGGCTGGCTTTAAGGCAAGACGACTTCTAGATCATGCAACCAGCGATCTTCCTTCTGCAACCAGAACCCACCTCCTAACAAGGAGTCAGCTATTATCTTGGCTGGGGCAAAATACCTGACACCCAAAATTAGGGAAGGAAAGATTTATTTAACTTACCATTTTTTGAGGTTTCAGTACATAATCAACTGGCTGCAAGGCAGAGTGGCATGGCACTGGGGCAACACTTCAAGGCAGTAGCCCCAGCAAAAATAGGCTAAAACAAGCCTCTTCTCCTCCCTTACAGTGTATGCAGGCCACCCCCACCCCCACCCCCAGGGCAGATGTAGCACTCACAAAATCTCCTTGCCCTCCTTGGCACAGGATGAGGATATTTACAAAGTAAGAACCTGGCTCCCTGCTGAGTCTTTCAGTTAAACTTCTAAACTTCTCAAGTTGACACAATGTATCAACCATAACAGCTATAATGCCCTCATAATCCAATCACCTTTCAAACACATGAGGCTCCAGAGACCATTTTAGATCTAAATCATATCACCCCTGTATGTTGCATAATGAAAATAGTAAAATGAAAAGTTACTTCTGGGTATCTGTTGGACACATGAATAATGTGTAGGCATAGAAAAGATTTCACAAATTAGAGACGGAACATGGATAAGCTTGATAAAGTAATAATTAACTTCCAAGAAAGTAGCATAGTATGGTGTAAAAAAAAACAAAACAAAAACTTTGTGATTGAAAACCCCAGCTTTAAGGCTCCAGGTCATCATTCTAACTGTGGTACTATTGATTTTGTTAAGGATTTCTTCATCTGGAAATGGTTTTCAACTGATTGCTCCCCCACCTGATATAGCCATTTTATTTACACAAATAAGAATAAGCCTACTTCTCTGTTAGATAGACAGTTCACTATGAGTCCAGACAAGTGCATGGGATTGAGATGGGGAGAGGCAGATTACCGTATCCAGAGATTCAAATAAATCTCTCCTGATGCAGTCCTTCTCCAGGCAATTCCTCAAATGAAACACAGGTGATCAAATGTGAACTATGATTCACAATTTCCACAGCCCTGACAAGCCACTGTTACTCTCAAGAAAGAAATACCTTGTCACCAAACGTGTAGCAAGGGGCTTGTAATGACTTCTGATAGTACAAGAACCATAGCCATAGGGCACTCAGCTATTGGGTCTGCAAGCTTTCTCTCGAGACAGACAAAAATCTGTTCAATGTCTGGCAACACGTGACTCATCCCCAAACAAATGCTCAGTCAGAACCGCAGTTGGCTCAGGGCAGGAAGATATGAAAGCAGAAATAACATAAATCAGAAACAAATTAGAAACTGGTGTTGGCATTTTCCTTGTCAAGCAATTCTGATACTGTAGCCCAAAACAATTCTGTGGTATAACAAACTTAGAAAACATTGCAAACTAAATCATCTTCTTGAAGATTCACATTTCCAAGGGTACTTGAAAGACTCTTCTTCATGTTTCACCTATATTGGTAGGTTTTCTTTAAACCAAACCAACAGCAGGATTTCTGAATGAGCCATTCACTGTGCCTCGAAACCTCATTCTCCTGATTATCACATCGCTGTATCCCTGTTATCAGAATGTTATCAAACTTTCATGTTAAATGACACCTAGTCAAAAAAACATTCCTAACTTCCAAATTTAAAGCAACCATGGCTTTAAAAAAAGCTATCAATTCACTCTGTCGTATTTTTTCACTCTGTCATTTTAATAATACCTATTTTAATTTTCTGCACATTAGATAAGATCCATGTAAGCATAAACCTTTTTCTTTGCTCTCCACTGAATCCTTAATATTCAGTTTGTTACAAATGTAGCATTCAGTACTTGTATGTGAATAAACCGTTGAGCAAAAATTTGCTTTTGCATCAACTATAGTTTGGAAAATCCTGTCTAGCTTCAACTTTTTCTTAAAATGTTTGCTCACAGAGCAAAATGGCTTGCCTAACTTACAGCATTCCCTGAAAGTACAAGGAAAAGCAAGACAGACCTAAATCCTTAAAGGAGGAAAAAAAATCAGTATTTATTGGTCGACCCCTATGAGCTTTTCAGAGTTAGGGCTTATATAACCACTTATTACTTAAAATTCTACAAGAGTACATTTTGTTGATTTCTCCAGATGAGGGCTCAAAGTAAAAAAAAAAAAGGACTGGAATTTTGGTGCAAAGCAATCCAAAGCCCATTACTGTGACACTGTACCACACTATGATTATTAACTGGACCAAAGAGTATAGGAGCATGTGAAAAGCAAGTGGTCAATCACAAACACTGAAGTCCAAGCTCAGAGTATACTCAGTATACCCAGGAATCAATGGTGTCTTATGAGTTCCCAAAGCTGCTGAGTTACAGCCTCTTAAATTTTGCCTTACAGGAATGGTTTTGGTGCCAATACCAGGGTCAAGAGTAGGTTACAAATAAGGACCAAGTATCTTCCATCTGAATAGTGATAACATGAGAGCAAGCAATAAGGCAGGTCATTATAAACACCTAAGCCAGGAGTTATCTTGCTACACACTAGTAAGATGAAAACTCAGCAGATATGATTTGCCACATCCAGTCACTGCATTGTATGCTGGTAATAGAGTGGTGAACTAGACAGAGAAATTCTTTGGTCTATTCAACAAGTATTTTATGAATAGATGAATGTAGGTTTAACATATTTGAAGATATGTAGAGCTCCAAGGGCTACCAGCTATGTTTCCAAGGTTGTAGGCTTAGAATTAGCCAAAAATAAACATAAATAAAAATAAAAATTGGGGGAAAATAATCTAGGTACCTCACACATTCAACTGTCTCTTTACCTTGGGTATTTTTGACTTTGAGTTTTGCTCCAAGTGAAGCTATTCTATTGTGCCTCTGTTTAAGGATGTGGATATAATCAAATAGCAAAATATCACCTGCTTCTTTTTGTCCCTGGAAAACTGATACCTGAAAACCTTATGTGACACACTTTTACCACCTTTTCACTTTCAGTGAAAGTTGTGGTATGACCTTCATACCAGCCAAAATTCTCCTGAGAAACTGAACCAGTAGGATATGCATATATATATATATATATATAGAGAGAGAGAGAGAGAGAGAGAGAGGGAGAGAGAGAGAGAGAGATAAATAAAGAGCTGCTTCACACACTTGTGGGCACTGATAAGTACAAAATAGGTACATCAGGTCAGATGACTAGAAATTCAGGCATAATTTCTCTGTTAGTTTTGAGGCAGAATTTCTTCTCTGAGAAACCCGATTTTGTTAAGGTCTTCAAGTGACTAAATGAATCCCACTCAGATTATTAAGGGTAATCACTATTACTTGAAGGCATCTCTGATGGTAAAAATCATATCTACAAAATAGTTTACTGGGAATACCTTACCTAATGTTTGAACAAATAACTGGGTGCTATAGCCCATCCAAATTGACAGTGTCACAACTCCTCAACCTGCCTAGACTTTGCATGGGAACTAACTGAAGCATTTGGTTAAGAAGTTGTTTAACATTTGTCAGCAATATTTCCAAAGTCAATTATACTAAGAAAAATGAAAATAAGTCAAGTTAGCCAAGAAAATAGAATGATTGTGTCATTGTTTGCAGAGACTCTCCCCCTCATAAAAACTATTGATTTTCAAAGGGTTGTTGCATATCTATCAAAATAAAAACATTGCAAAACAGTCAACCTAATTATTCTATCAAAATAATAGCCTGGTTGTTAGTAGTTGACTAACTTCCATGGGATGCTGACTCTCTTGGTAAAATCAGACGTAAAGAAACTATAGAGAAATGGAATAGACTTTTGAATTTAAAGAAGACAGAAAAAAAGACAAAGATGTGGGAAAGGAGATGAAAAAAGAGAAGCAAAGAAAGGTCAAGGAGCAGGGGAATAAAGGAGGAAGGAAAAGGAGTAGAGAAAGAGAAGGAAAACAGATAAGAAAAACAGAAGAAACCTCTTGCAAAGTAGAAGGTTATTTTGATTCCCTCACACCATATGTGTGTAGGGGTGTGTGTGCCTTTGTGTGTGTGCCTTTGTGTATGTGCGTGTGTGTGTGTGTGTGTGTGTGTACTGGGCAAAGAGTGGCCAGCATTATCAGAAGATAAGTTGAGAGAATTCAAAATAAGTTCCACTCTTTTCTCTTCTCCTCCACTCTCTTAAAACAGTCATCATCTACATTCTCCCTCTAACAGTCTGTAGCCATGGCCAGAGTACAGCACAGGGGTCTTTGAAAACAAATCACAGCAAAGCAGAGGTCCATCTTAAGTGTGGAGGTGACTAAAGCAGATCGGACTGATGCTTCAAGAATTTACCCCTCTGCCATATGTCCCTCAATTCCCCAGAGTGGCATCTCTCACCACCAGCCCACTGGGAACAGCTGTGGCAGTGGTTAAAAAATCACTAGGGGTTGCCAGATGAGTGGTAAACCATGATTTTTAAAGTCTGGAGGCTCAGATTCTTCACTGTCCTGGAAATCACCAGAGTTGCCACAAACTAGAGCAAGATTTCTTAACCTCAGTACTATTGACATTTTGGGACACTGCTGTAATTGTAGGATGTTTAGCAGCATGCTTCACTTCTACTTGAAAGATGTCAGTATTTTCCTCCAATTATGAAAAAGATGTCTCCAGATAATGCCAAATGTCTCCCATGATAGAAACTTTCCGGTGGTTGAGACAAGCAGACTATTGTCTTCTGATCTTTTCCCAATCACAGGTACCAGAGTAGCCAAGCTGAACCAGAGACAACTGAGTAGACAGGCTAACTCGAAAAAAAACCATACTAGTGAAAATAAAAATATTAGAACTGGGAAGAAAAAATAACACAATTAGAAAATTAAAGAGATTTATTGGAAAATATAAATAGGAATTATCTCTGGGAAGAATACTAGGGGCCTGAGGGACTGGGGTAGGAGGAAGAGAGTAAGTCAAGAAAGAGACGTGCACTAAACACTGTCACAAAATATACAGGGACAGGGGAAGGGAGGGGAAGAGAGGACCACACCTGGGCTACATTTCTCAGGCTCCAACAACTTTAAAGAGCAGAGAATTGCAGTGTTTTAAAATTTGGTCTCAAGCACAAAGAAGGAAAACTTTTATCTTCATTTTATGGGGTAAATGTACCATTTATACTGAAACTCTCTCCCTCTTCCTCTCTCTCTGTCTCTCTGTCTCTGTCTCTCTCTCTCTGTCTCCCTATCTCTCTCTTTCTCTCTCTCTCTCAGTCTTTCATGCTTACACAAATACACTAAAGTCGCTGAGGAATACACAATATAGGGGAGAAATTCTAAACAATGTATTGACCAACCAAATTCAGTACCATATGTAGAAAATAATACTGTTACTTCAAGTGATGCTTATTTTAGCAACCTAAGAATAGATCAATAGGATGAAATCTATAAATCTATTAGTTCGATTTATTAAGAAATAATGCCAATAATTGATAATTAATAAAGCATAATAATGAAGGTTTTTAGATATACAAAAGCATTTGACAAATTCAATAACCATTCTTCACCACAAATAATAATAATAAAAGGGAGAAGAGGGATCATTCCTCAATATGATTTTTTAAAAAAAACTCACCTCCCAAATTAATATTGTGCTTAACCTCTAGAGATGTACCTAGTAAATTCAGATATTGGACAAGAATCTCTTCTGTCATTACTTTTATTTAAAATTGTACTGGAATGCCACACTCCAGGCTGTGCTCCACCTAACCACCTGAGTCCTGGAGATTCTGAACTCCACCCAGACAGGCATAAGGCCACAGCACCACACTCCTACCTACCTGTACAGAGGATCCAAGCTCTGCCCAGTCCAGCATATCAGCACAGTCCACCAGGGGAATGCCTGGTCAGCCTCACAGGACACAGAGGTACCGAGCCCAGACCAGCCCAGAGTCCCAGAGCTGCTTATCAGGGAGCAGTGAGCATAGCCAAAGAGTCTTGGAGAATTTGAACTCCACCCATCAGAGCACAAGGCCCCAGCTCCATAGTTCAGGGGTGCAGCCATGTGGCAGGTCCTGGAGGTTGTGAACTCTGCCCAGCCTGGAGCAAGGCCACAGCACCACACACCAGGGGCACGCTCCAGCTAGCCTTGTGCTCCAGAGGCTCTGAACTCCTCACAACCAGATGCAAGGTACTCGTGCTGCCACACTCCAGGTTGTGCTCTGTCTAGCTGCTTGGGTCCCAGAGATTCTGAACTCCAACCAACCAGGCACAAGGCCATAGCACCACATCCCAGGGGTACATCTCTGCTAGCCACCTCTGTTGCAGAGGTTCTGAATTCTACACAGCCAGGTTCTAGGCCCTGGCAACAAGCTTCAGGGGTGTGCCCTTGCTAGCTGCAGAGAGGATACAAGTTTCACCCAGCCCAGCATCCCAGAGTAATCCAACAAAGTTCATCAGGGGAACATATGGCCAGCCTCACAGGCCACAGAGCACAAGGATTTGGAGCCATAGTTTGGGTGTGTCCCAAGCTAGTAATGGGGATATTGGAGGATTGAAACCCTACCTAGAGCAGTGTTTCAGTGCAATCCATCAGGAGGCTGCCTGGCCAGTCACACAGGTCCCAGAGGAAAATGACAAAATAAAAGAGCAACATTCAGTCTCAGTTCTCCAGTCCATTGAAAGCAAACCCAAGAGACACTGAAATGGAAGACACTGGAAATTACAAAATTGAACTTTCTGAAATGATAGCAACAAAAAAATAACTCCATGAAGCTATAGAGCAAATCAGATCAGAAATAATCTCTCAGGTAAAAAATGAAATGACAAACATTATGAAAGAAATGCTGTGTGTATCTAAAGAAGATCAAAATAAAAATAATAGAAGAACATAAGAAAACAATAGAAACTTTGAATGAACAAAATAAGACACAATTAGAATGCATGAAACAGATTCAAAGGGATATTCAGAAAATTAACAATTGCCTTGAAAGTTGGCAAAATCACTTGAATGAAGCTGAAGATAAGCTCTCAGACCTTGAAGACAGCATGGAAGCTTATGATCACGAAAGAAAAGTTCTCTTAAAAATAACAAGGAATCAGGAAACAACAATTCAACAGCTGCAAGATGATGCCAAGAGAAGCAATGTAAGATTAGTGGGCATCCATGAAAAAGCAGGGGTCGATACTAATGACCTGCAAAGACTATTTGCAGAAATAATAGCAGAAAATTTTCCAAACATGGGAAGAGAATCTGATATACAAGTAAGTGAGGAATAAAGAACTCCAATTAACCATAACCAAAATAAATCTTCATCCAGATATGTAATTAGGATATCATAAATTCAGTACAAGAACAGAATACCAATAGCTGTCAGAGAAAAGAAACAGATCACCTATGAAGGAAAGCCTATCAGAATCACAAAAAACTTCCCAACACAAACCTTCAAGTCAAGAAGAGTTTGGAGTGAAGTATTTTAAATCCTGAAAGAAAACAACTTTCAACCCAGATTGATGTATCCTGCAAAACTATCTTTAAAAATCGATGGAGAAATAAGATACTTCTGTGACAAAGAACAACTGAAGAAATGCATGGCCACCAAACCAACACTACAAAGAGCACTGGAAGACACTCTAGAAATAGACAAAGATAGCTACAATCACAAGAACAAGAGCATAAGGAAACCACTAAGCTGGGTAAACATTAAATAGAAAACCGACAACAGAAAGATAACATGATAGGAATAAGTCAGTACAAATTAGTTACATCAATGTAAATGGTCTCAACTCACCAATAAAAAGAAACAGACTGGCAGAGTGGGTTAAGAAAAAAATTCAACAATATGCTGTGTACAAGAAGCGCATTTAATTCCAAAGGAAATTCACAGACTAAAAATCAGAGGATGAAAAATAATACTCCATGCAACAGGAACCCAGAAAAAAGCAGGGGTAACTACTTTGTTTGCAGACAATGTGAACTTCAAACCAAGAATGATCAAAAGAGATAAAGAAGATCATTACATACTTTTTAGGGGAAAACTTCAAGAGGAAAAGATTTTGATCATAAACACATATGCACCAAACAGGGAAGCACCCAACTATGTAAGACAAATCTTAATAGATATGAAAAACCAAATAAACAATAATACAGTTATAATGGGTGACCTTAACACCCCATTGTCACAAAGAGACAGATCAACTAAACAAAAAGTCAGCAAAGAAAAAATACAGAACTGAATCAAACTTGTGAACAAATGGATCTAGTAGACGTGTCCTGAGTATTTCACTCAACAACATCAGAATACACGTTCTTCTTTGCTACACATGGGTCATTCTCTAAAATAGATCACATACTAACCCACAGAACATGCTTAAGTAAATGCAGAGGAACTAAAATATTTCCATGCATATTATCTGATCATAGCACAATAAAATTGGAAATTAATGACAAAAAACCCCACAAGAAGCCCATAAAAATATGGAAATTAAATAATACTCTCCTAAACAATCAATGGGTCACAGAAGAAATTAAAGAAGAAATTAAACAATATCTACAATTGAACAAAAATGCAAATACAAATTACCATAACCTGTGGGATACAATGAAAGCTGTCCTCCGAAGGAAATTTATAGCACTAAACTCCCAGATCAGAAAAATAGAACACACATAAACAACCTAATGATGTACCTCAAACGTCTGGAAAAAGAAGAACAACTCAAGCCCAAAGCCCAAAGAAGGGAGGAAATTATAAAGATCAGAGCAGAAATTAATGCAATGGAAACTAAGAAAACAATACAAAGAATTAATGAACTGAACAGTTGGTTCTTTGAAAGAATAAATAAAATTGATAAATCCCTAGCCAACCATATCAAAAAGAAGAAAGAAAAAACTCAAATCCATGCAAAAAGAAATGAAAGGGGTGAAATCACTGCAGACCCTGTGGGAATACAGAAGATCATCAATATCTACTTCGAAAACCTTTACTCCCATAGGTTCAATAGCACAGGAGAAATGGACAGATTCCTAGAAATGTACGAATTACCAAAGCTGGATCAAGAAGATGTAAAACTGCTGAACAACCCAATTTCAGCTAATGAAATAGAAAATGTAATTAGAGGTTTACCAACAAAGAAAAACCCATGTCCTGATGCATTTACTGCTGAATTCTACAAGAAATTTAGGGAAGATTTAATGCCAACACTCCTCAAACTCTTCAGTGAAATGGAAAGGAAAGCAAGTCTCCCTAACTCATTCCTGGAAGCAAGTATTACCCTAATACCAAAACCAGAGAAAAATGCAACCTAAAAACAAAATTACAGACCAATTTCCCTGATGAACATAGATGTAAAAATCCTCAATAAAATAGTGGCAAATAGAATACAGAAAGTTATCAGAAAGGTTATACACCATGATCAAGTGGGATTCATCCCAGGAATGCAGGGATGCTTCAACATACTCAAATCAGTAAATGTAACACACAATATCAACAGAGCCAAGGACGAGAATCACATGATCATCTCAATAGATGCACAAAAAGCTTTTGACAAAATCCAACACTCATTCATGATAAAAACCCTACAAAAGTTGGAATAGGTGGTCTCTTCCTCAACCTCAAAAGCCATATATCATAAACCAACAGCCAATATCTTATTAAATGGAGAAAAACTGAAAACTTTCAACCTAAAATCAGGAACAAGACAAGGATGTCCATTATCACCACTCCTATTTAATATAGTTCTGGAAACATTAGCCAGAACAATTAGACAAGAGAGGGAAATAAAAGAAATAAGGACAGGAAAGGAAGAAGTTAAACTATCATTATTTGCAGATGATATACTGTTCTACATAGAAGACCCCCCTAAAATCAGCATGGTACTGGAATAAAAACAGACCTGAAGATCAATGGAATAAATTAAAAGATACGGCCACAACTATAAACCCACTCAGCCACCTCATCTTTGGTAAAGGGGCCAAACATGTACATTGGAAGAAAGATAGCCACTTTAATAAGTGGTGCTGGAAAAACTGGTTTTCATTATGTCATAAACTAAGACTAGATCCATGTCTATCACCATGCACTAAATTAAAGTCAGAATGGATCAATGATCTGAATATTAAAACAGAGACACTAAATTTGCTGGAAGACAAAGTAGGTAAAAATCTTGACATAGGAGTAGGCAGAGAGCTCATGAACAAAAATCAAACTGCACAGGAAATACTTCCTAAAATCAACAATTGGGATCTTGTCTTACTAAAAAGTTTTTGCATGTCAAAGGAAATCTCCAACAGAGTGAAAAGAAAACCCATGAATTGGGAAAATATCCTAGCCAACTGTCCTTCAGACAAAGGACTTCTGTCTCAAACATATAAAGAATTTTAAAAAATCAGACCCTTAAAATTCAAGGACCCAGTCCAAAAATGGGCATCTGAGATGAATACACACTTCTCAGAGGAAGGAATACAAGTGGCAAATAAATATATGAAAAATGTTCAACATCAATGGTCTTTAAGGAAATGCAAATTAAAACAACACTGATATTCCATCTCACCTCAGAAAGAATGACCAAGATTAAAAAATCAACCAATAACAAATGCTGGAGGGGCTACAGGGAAAAAGGAACTCTTCCCCACTGTTGGTGGGAGGGTAGACTGGTGCAACCACTATGGAAATCAATGTGAAGATTCCTCAAGAAGCTGGGATTACAGGTTCCATTTGACTCAGCTATCCTGCTTCTGGGCATTTTCCCAGAAGAACTGAAAACATCAGACCACAGTGATATATGTACACCCATGTTTATAGCAACACAATTTGTAATAGACAAATCTTGGAAACAACCGAAGTGCCCATCAAACAAGGGATGGATAAAAAAGATGTGGTGTTTTTATGCAATGGAGTACTACTCAGCTATCAAGAAAGATTACATCAAGAATTTTATAAGTAAATGGTCACGACTTGAGACCATACTCATAAGTGAAATAAATCAAACTCACATGTGTAAATACCATATTGTTTCCCTAGTGTAAGAAACTGAAAATGTACATATGATACAAAACCTACAATAAATACTGTGTAAGGGTAAAAAACTGCTCAAAGAGGAAACATAATTGGGATAGGGGAAAGGAGGAAAGAAGGAAAGGAAAAGGAAAAATACATAAATTTGTATATATGTATACATAAGATAGCCAAAATGACTATACTACTAAATGTATTATTTATTGAAAATAACAGTTAATACACATATGATTAGATCAATTCTACATGTGTATATCTGTTAATCTAAACAACCCTTTTGAAGTCAATGATATGCAATATTGCAACCATTGTCAAATTCCTATCATTTTGTTTTGTAAACCTATAATATTATTGTATTAGATTTGTTGTTGTTTGTTTGTCTCTTTTGCTTTTTGTCTTTCTTTTCTGTGTCTTTTTTCTCTTAAATAAAAATAAATAAATAAATAAATAAATAAATTTATACTGGAGATACTAGCAAATGTCATTGGACAAGGAAAAATATACTAGCATAATTGGAAGACAGGAAGTAAAACTATCATTCACAAATAACATTATTTTAAATATCAAAACCCCAAAAGAATTGATTAAAAAATAAATACATGAAATGAGAGAATTCAATTTCTGCCTATATGCTGCATACAATATTAGAACAAAATATTTGTGAAATAAAAACATGTGCTTTCCCTCCTACTCCCTCAGCAACCTACTTCTCTCTAGAAGTAATCGTTAGCCATTTTTTCCAATATATCTTCCCTTTTCTTCCTTGATTATTTCTTATTTTAAATTATATTTTCTCCCCAATTCTAATACTTGTATTTTTTGTTAAAATGTTTTCCAGTTTGTCATTTTTTTGGAGGTAGTCCTTCTTGTATGTACCATTTTCAACCCTAGAGACACATTTGAGGTAAAAATTATCTCATAATTGTAACTATTTGTGACTATTTTTGTTACATGCCCAGCCCTTTAAAATGGGACTAAAAGAAAATCAAATGAATTTTCCAGCTCTGCTAAATTTATCCTAACCCTTCCTACATGAAGTGAAAGATGTATGTCTTGGGATCTAATTTGCTAAGAACCCCTGGGTTGAGAAGACTCTCACACACACAGACACACACACACACACATTAACTCAGGATGGTCTATCTTGAATTGACCTTCCAAAGACCTTCACTGTTTCTTCCATTGAGAGTTGGAGTGGCCAAGAGAAATTCCCTGTCCTGAATAGGAGTCACCTCTGAGAAGCCACATAAAATGAATGAATCGCCCCATCTTCATGAAACTCCAAGTTTATCTCTTCATATCAGTGAAAAGTTCTGATCCTTTAGAATGAGAGATATAGAGGATGAGGAGTTCAACCACAACCTTAGACATATTCCCAGGATACATAGGATGTCCTTCCATCAAACTTTACATCAAATGCTGCCAGTTCTAAATAAGGTACTAGAGGCTGAGGTAGGAGGAGCGTTGTGAGTTCGAGGCCAGCTTGGGCTAAAACGCGAGTGCAAGGCCGGCCTGAGGTACACAGTGCGACCCTGCCTCAAAAAACCAGGGCTGGGAGTTTGGCTCAGTGACTTAAGCGCCTGTCTGACAGGCGTGAGATTGTGAATTCAATCCCCAGTGCCACAATAATAATAATAATAATAATAATAAATAAATAAATAAGGTACTAGATCCTGGTTTTGACCCATCTGTTTACCTGCAAGGAAAGAGCATAAAAAGGCCATGAGGGTAAATTTTTCAGTACTTTACCCACAATATTTGTATTGAAGAAGTCACACACACACACACACACACACACACACACACCTCAAGATCAATTGAGGAGCACAGTGGTCAAGGACAATAGGAAGTCACCCTGCACAGAGTCAGGAGAAGGAGCTTCGGGTCTCACAGAGGGAAGGAAGCTCAGATTACAATGCAGGAAATTTTGCTAAAGCTAGTTAGAACTGAGATTCTATACAAAATTACATCTTGCCCCATCTTGTCTCAGATGAGGATACATTTGAATGCCTTACTAGAGGATGCTGTTGATGGAGGTGAGGAGTTTAGGTAACCTATGTCCAACTATGATGTTAAGGGAGCCAGTGCCTACCTAAGGATTCTAAGGAGGCACACACAGACAGCACATTTAGGAAGACAAAAGAAGGCACACGCAGGAATGTGGAGAGACCCAAATGCTAACACTCTCTGCTCCAGAGCCCTGTCCACTCAGAATGAGACAGTAAGGACCCAGTGCGAGGCAGTTCCAGATTGGGCAACTCAGTAATCTTTTGAAGCAACCTGTAAGCCATCCCATAGTATAGACCATGTTCTTGGAAAGGTATTTCTAAAGCTTTATCATTTTTCTCATCAAATAACAGAAGATTCGGAAGCAAAGCAATCTACCTAGGTTTTCTACACTGCTAACACAAGACTGTGCAGAGTTCATTTTTTTCTTTTACCTAGTTTTAATACATACCTTTTTTTTTTTTTAGCAAAATTCTCCTCTTTAACTCTCATTGTTATTTTAATTGTGGTAAATGAGGGATGCATCCGGCTTATGTATGGAATTTCATTAAATTCCTTTCCTCTTCCGTTCACAGCAGAATCCCTAGATCTTCTCTTGTTGTATTTGATGGCCACCTTATTAATGCAGAGATTAAGGTTCCAGCTTCATAAGAGGCAGGTCAGTTTGAATAAAACAAGACTAAGTGGTGCATTGCAAGATGGAGAACTTTAGGGGTAATAGAAAAAGAGCCAAGTTACGCATGTGTCACCATGCTGTGCTTCAATCCTCGCTTCTTGTTCTGACTCCATCTCCTACAGTTCCATGTCTCCTACAATCAAAATGAAAATCAGATTTTGCACTCATTTTTCATCAGCAGCATCTCCTCCATATGCAACATTTTCTGGGAGGATTCAGTTCACTACCATGTCATCATTGAAACCTAGCTCTCCCTTTAACATACTGATTCCCCCACAACATTCTTAAACGCTACCTTCTCTGTATTGGGGGTCTGAAAAAAGTTAGCTCCTCTTTTCCTCTTCAGCACCACTTCCAGCTGTTTTCCTCATTTCTTGGTAAAATACTCTGGCTTTGATTCTTGTGTCATCAGATTATATCATTCTTTACCTTTTTTTTTTTTTTTTTTGGTATCAGAAATCAAATTTAGGACCTTGCACTTGCCAGGCAGGTGCTGTGCCACTGAGCTATATTTCCAGCTTTTTTTTACCCATCTTTGTTTCAATTGTCTAAGCATTCTTAGGGCATTCCTCCTTATTCCTTAAAGATTAAGCCCCTGGGATATTGCTGTTCTGTTCTTGATGGCCTCAGTACTCAAGTGAAAAAAGTTCTTTCCAAGTCCCTGATCTCGGATGTTCATGACTGCTCATTTCCCAATGGGCCAAATTCTGCATCAGTCAATCACCTCCTTAGTCACAAATAATGTTTTCCCTAATTTCCATTGTTTTTTTTTTTTCAATCACTCCTCCAGTCACTGTCATGCTTTATTCTCCCTAACATCCCACCAGGACTGTCTTCTTATCCCACCAGGACTATAATTCATAGATTCATAGAACTTGGCTTAGATAAGTTTCTCAGTAATTGTTAAAGTTACCACCATTACTGTGTTTGTAATAAAATTTACATTTCTCTTAATAAGCAAATAATGCATGCTTCCGTTTTGAAAAATTGAAAATGTAGGAAAAAAGGCAACATAACATGATTATTTGATGAGGAACATAATTTCTTTCCCACTAATTCCCTGATGTAACAATTTTTAAAGAGTTGTTTATCTATACAGTGTTTATTATAGTAGGTGTCAGTCAAAGCCAAATTTCATACAAATTCCAAGAATTATCTAGAAGAAATTTGCCGTATGACTCTTCCTTGGAATTTTCCTATTTCTGCAGATACATGAGTCTTGTCTCCAGTTGTTTAGTTTCATTCTTATCATATCAGGCAACTCATAATCAATACAGTATTATATTTTATACTAATTTATTATATACTAGTATTATATATAATATAATATATTAATATAATATTTCCAAAGGTTCAAGAATTATTCAGTCCTTGTCAAAACACATATATGTACATGTGCACACTTTCCTTTTAAACACATTGACCTTTTATTATTAGTGCCTGTTAATTTTACAAAATATAGGTTTCAATGCACAGAATATATTTTGGTCATATGTATCCACTAAATTATCCTCCTTTGCACACTTCCGTCCCTCTCCCTTATTCCCTTCCTCTTGTCTAAAATAGTCTTTCCCTTTCATGTCATCATTTTTAGATTTCAAATATTAGGAAGAACATATGATATTTGTCTACCTGAATCTGACTTTTTATTGCATGCAACATGATAATCTCCAGATCCATCCATTGTCCTTCAAATGTCGAATTTTAATATTCTTTGTACCAAAATAATACTTCATTGTGTATATATAGCACATTTTATTCATCAATTCATTTATTGATGGGCACCTAGACTGGTTACATATCTCAGCTGATGCGAATTGTGCTGTGACAAATTTGGGCATGCAGGTATGCCTATACTACTCAGACTTTAATTCCTTTGGTATACACTAAGGAGCAGTATACCTTCACATGCACTTGTGTGCTTCACATAATTTAAAACATTCTCTAAAGTATTAAAAAAAAATCTATTTTGACATTGAAACTGATTATGGATTCATTTAAAATGATATTTCTTTTTTTAAAAAATTTACTTAAGAGCAAGAACTCCCACTTGCTGCCATCCCCAGGATCACTCCCTACACCTGGATGAAGAGGATGAGATCTGACTGGTGAACAGCAGAGAATCAGCCTCTCCAAGACTGGATGTTCAGATGCTCTAATATAGCAATGTGAGGGAGAGAAGAAAGAGGGAAGTGGATACTTCGAAACCAACAAGGATCTGAAGTGAGAATTGAAGTCCACAGAGATTGCAAAGAGGGAGACCTCAATTCAGAAGAAGAAAATGGCAAGCTTTACTTTCTCCCTGGTCCCTAGCTCATTCTATGTGACTGTGTATGTGTGTGTGTGTGTGTGTGTGCTGAAACTGTAAAGGTATGGTGACTACTGGCAGCCCAGAGGCATCCACAGAGAGACACACCAGTAGAGCAGTGGATCCTGCAGACTGTGGTAGCTGGTAAGTTATTCAGGTCCAGACATCCACTAGGAAAGGATATTTGGCTATTAGTCATCTTGGAGAGAGTCCACCTGAGCTCAGAACTCGGAGCAAAACAGGATGGCTCCACCTTGTGGCTCCCACTGTCAGGGTAAGAACTGAGATCAAGTCAGCAGGAGATCAAGGAACTGAGTTCAAACTGGCAGGAAGTACACAGAGTGTTGAAGGCTGAAAAAATCAGATTCCAGCTTCACAGCCAGAAAGCAGCCTTAACTTCAGTGCAACTAAAGGTGAAGGCTTCATGGGATTATTCACTATCCCACTGTAAATCTGACTTGCTAGGATTAATCTACACAGATCTAGGCTCTGTCTGCCCAATCTGTCCCCCAGTGATAGCAGAGCCACTCTGGGAAGTGGACATAGAAAAGACTGCTTTTTTTTTTCTTGATTTTTTTTTATTTGTTTGTTTTGGTACTGGGAATCAAACTCACAACCTCGAGCCTGGCAGGCAGGTGCTTAGGCCACTGAAATAAATCCCTGGCTTCTCCATTGTCCTTGTTTTATGTTAGTGTGAACATTATTTCTAGATTTTTGTTGTTGTTCGGTTCTTGTTTTCATTTCTTCCTTCACTTTCCCTCCTATCCTCTTCACCAGTTTCCCAAAGTTTGTGTAATCCTCCTTTGTGGTCCAATTTTGCTTGTAATCTCTTTCTCTTTTTCTATTTCTGTTTTTTCCCCCAGGCCCATTAAAATTTTTTCTCTCAGGGTGAGAAATAAAATTGCCATATTGAGGACATATGTACTGTACACAATTTTCTGTTTTGTTTTACATTTTGCTATACAACCATAAATATAGTTCATTGGTTAAAAGTGGCAAATTAATAGTTTCCACAGTCTGACACTTTCTAGGCCATGTTTAATCCAATTGCAACTGGTGATTGTACTACTTTAGCCAATGTGACATGATTGTTCTAATCAGTTGTTCTTCCTGGTATACCAAGACTGATTGCATAGGGCCATAAATACTACTATAGGCCAGTGCCAAAGAACCAGGCACTAGGACAAATAGGCAATGACTTATCATCCTCAATAAACTGAAGAGATAGAATCTTGCAAAGACTAAAACCCCAAAACCAAGTTACATCTAGAAGATACCTCTGAGAAGCAGTCATTTCCTAATGCTTCTAAATATTAGCAGTAAAGCTACATTCAATAAGCAATTGATAAGCATCAACTCAGGAATTAAACTAAAAAAGTAGAAAATTAGAAGATACTCAAGCAAGATGCAACTCCAGACTTGCAGCTCACCAAAGGCAAAGTCAGGGGACAGTGAGGTGGAACAACCTGAAAGCCATCAATCTGGAAGAGTCCAGGTGAAGTCCTCTCTGAAGTGGTAACAGCAGAAGTAACAAAGCAGATGAATGAGGCTGTAAAAACAATCAAGTCAAAAATAATTTCTCAGATAACTAAAGAGGTAGTGACCATAATGAAAGATATGGTTAGCAACCCTAGAGCAGATAAAGATTTTTCAAAAATAGAAAAGATAAGTAAAATGATAGAAACCATTAATTTCCAACATAGAAAAGAAATAGAATACATTAAACAGATTAAAACGGATACCCAGGAGATTAAAAATTCCAGAAAGTGTATGCAGCAGAACGAGCCAATATGAGGACAGAATATCACATACAGATGACAGGATTTCTGCTAGTGATCATGAAAAGAAATATTTCTTAAAAGTAGCAAGGAAACACAAACAATCAATCCAACAGTTGCTAGATGATACAAAGAAGAATAACATAAACTTGATCAGAGCCAATGAAAAAGCAGTAGATACCGCCAATGACATGAAAAACCTGTTCAAAGAAGTAATGGCAGAAAAATTCCCAAGCATGGGGAAAAAATTTCACATACAGATAAGTGAGGCATATAGAACTTCAATTTGCCATGATAAAAAATTCTACACCAGGGCATATAATAGTCAAGATTCCAGAAATTCAACACAAGAATAGAAAAGTAAAAGGTATCAGAGAAAAGAAACACAACACCTATTAAAGAAAGCCCATCAGAATCATAGCAGACTTCTCAATATAAACCCTCAAGTCAAGAACATCTTGGAGTAAAGTATTACAAACCTTAAAAGAAAACAACCCCCAACCCAATTGATGTACCCCACAAAACTACCTTTCAAATTGATGGAGAAATAAGATACTTCCATTACAAAGAACACCTGAAGAAATTCAAGACCAGCAAACCAGTACACCACAAGGTTCTGAAGAACCTTCTAGAAAGAAATATCAAGAATTACAACTCCATGAAGGAAACCACCAAGCAAGGCTAGTAATTAAACAGAGGAGAAAAGAGAATCAACAACAGGAAAATCACATGACAAAGATAAGTCAATACTAATCAGATATAACCATCAGTGTAAATGCTCTCAATTCACCAACCAAAAGAATCAGATTGACAGAATGGATCAAGAAGCAAGATCCAACAGCATACTACATACAAGAAACACATTTAATTCAAAAACAAATTCATAGACTGAAAGTCAAAGGATAGAAAAACAATACTCTATGCAATAGGAATCTGGAAAATGTAGGGTTAGCTACTCTATTTGCTGACAAACTAGATTTATCATATTAGAAAAATAGAGCAAGATCAAATAAACAACCTAACGTTGAATTTAAAGCCTCTAAAAAAATAAGAACAAGTCAATACCAAAACTTATATGAGAGAAAATTTTGAACTTCTGAAAAGAAATTGATTCAATAAAGACAAAGAAAACAATACCAAAAAGATCAATGAATTGAAATGTTGGTTCTTGGAAAGATTAAATAAAATTAACATGTCCTTATAAAATCTTTTTTTTTTTTTTTTTATTTAAGAGAAAATAGATACAGAAGCTAGAAATAAAAGTCAAAAAAGACAGACAAACAACAACAACAGATCTGATATGATTACATTGTAGGTTTACACACTGAGGTGGTTGAAGTTTGGCAGTAGTTACAATATTGCATATCATTACCTTCCTAGGGGTTGGGGATATTGACAGATATAGAC